>CM042230.1:2961108-2986108 GCA_023566465.1 Cottus gobio | reverse complement strand
CCTCCCAGGAGGAGGTCACCTCACAGTGCGGCCTCCAAACTTAAGGAAGTGTTCTGGTTTGAGTTCACTCATCTTCAAAAACCGTAGGCAAAATAAAGGCAAAGCTGTATTGAATTCCTATAATACAACACATATAGATATTTTTTAATCATCTTAAAGTTCATGTGAGAACATTTTCCAGAGAGCTTTGCTGAGGTGTGAAAGCTGCAGTTGTAGCTCCAGTAGATTCCCACGGAGTCCAAAGCAGACGTGAGAGCCGAGTGCTAACGAGAAGATGAACGAACATCATGGGCGTCCCTTTAATGCCAGCGGGTGCGTACGCAAACAGCGAGTATGAAAAACGCATTAACCCAAGAACGCGTCAGGACACGCCTCGCTCGCCGATTGCGTTTCAGCTCCGACGCAAAAGAACGGACGAAGCCTGAGGCGGAGATCTCCTCGACTAAAGAGTTAAAAAAACATTCCCAACCGCCATCACGAGGCCGGTTGGGTGAATCCTCCCGACGTATCGGTCCAATCAATCCTGAGACCCGTCCGTTCACTCCTCTCCGTGGTTCTTCGCTCCCAGCGGGTTTTAAAACGAGTGGGGCCGATAGAAGCCGTCCAAAACAAGCTTTATCCTCACTATTAAAGCCAAATGTTTACACTGAAAGATGGCCCCCTATTGTGCATAATAGAGAGTGTGTGTGTGTGTGTGTGTTGCTTCTGCGACATCTGGAGTTCATCAGTGAGTGAGTCCTGTAAATCCCGGGATTGCAGCTGTGCGTGACGTTGCTCATAGACCCCCCCCCCCCCCCCCATCGCCGAACTCTCTCCTCGTTAATCTGCTCGTTAAGGATCTAATCTGACATGTGTTTTCATTTGTGTGTGAAAGTGTGTGAGTGTGTGCACATGTGCGACTCACTGATGAGCAGGCAATCCACGACAGGTCTGATTACATTGACCGCAATTTGATCGTTGTATCGTGTGTGTGTGTGTGTGTGTGTCCGTCCACATATTTATATTTAGAGAGGGAGTTCATTCGGCCTTTGCCTTCCACATGTGGATCCATAATTGTTTAGAAAAGCAAATCCAAACACGTCATAAGAGCAACACTAGCCGGACTCACAGTTCAGCCTTCCTTCCGTTGGACAAACATTCGCTGCCGACAGACGAGAGTCAGCCGGCGAGCGACGGCCACTGTTTGAACTCGCAAGCAGAAAATGTATTCACGGAGAGATCGACTCTACAACCTGATCAAGCTGTGAAATCACTTTGATGCTTTTTGTTTTATTTGCTTTGCTTTTTATAGAAGAAAAGAGAAAAGGTTTCATCAAACGTGCTGATGATCAAGTGAAGTCAACTAAATACAGATTTCAATTCTAAAATGTATTTCTCGGAGCGAAAGGTCTTGTTGACTACGAGCTGAACTCCGTCGATACCGGGACCCTCAAAGTGGGCCGAGTACTTCATCGGATATCTTCTTTTTATCTTCTTTTTTTGATATTCTATCTTTTTCTGCCTCATTCCTTACACTACACTCCTCATGTGGATGTTAGCCCTCACGTTACAGCATTACAAACCATACAACGAGTTTTCTTCTTCTATCTGGTACAAAAAGGACCAAATGCAGGTCTTGTTTGCATGAAGTTATTAATACTGTAATGATCCTTTTGACAATGGAGGCGGTGCGATTTGTTCTGTGTTGGGGGGAGAAAATGAAAAATGACATGTGCAATAATAACTTTTGAGAAAAAACATAATTTAAATAAAAAGAAGCTTCGATGCCCAGCTCTGCTGAGACATGATGATGAGCGTAATCTCAGATTTAAATATCTGGAGGAGTTGCTCAACTCCACATCAGGGGAAGTTCAACGCCTCTGATTCAACCTCACATGTTTTAGCTCCAGGTTTTTCTCAGATGAAGCATGCAGCTATTTTCAACTTCCCCCCCCTCCCTCCACACACACACACACACACACACACACACACACACACACACTGTAACCCACATCCCTGTGTAGGGCAAAGTTAGTGACGATGCAGCTCGTGGAGCGTTGAGCAACCAGAGACCCAGTTCTCAGAAACAAGACTTCACATGAACGCTGATGTTGCTCTCTGCCGGACGTCCCAAAGGGGAACTGTTTGCTAAGACGTGAGCGGCCATGTTTGTGGAACTGTGTGACTTTACTGAGTACCTTGAGTGTTTTTACAAGTTAATTCTCTCCCAAAGAACAACATGTTTCAAACAAGTGGTTTTAGACATAAACCGAAAGATTCAACATCATCCATCTGAATGGAGAAGAAATAAGGGAAAGAAAACATAACGAGGGCACAAAGAGTTCAGAGTGTGAAGAGAGAGAGAGAGAGAGAGAGAGAGAGAGTGATGGTGCAGGAGGTGACGGTCTGAAAAAAGAAAATGACAGAACAGCCTGAGGGTGGAGGAGGAAGCGAGAGACAGCGAGAGGTCTGTCACGGAGGTCAGGATGAGATTGACCATGCCAAGCAGCCTGAAGCTCTCTCTCTCTCTCTCTCTCTCTCTCTCTCTCTTTCTTTCCTCTACACATCTGTCACTTTCTATCGTCGTCTCGTTCTTTAATAATAAGCCACGCTCTGTGTGGATCCCACTGAAAGACCAAACGGAGGCCCCGTTGCATCGTGGGGGATGAAGTGATTTTGGAAAGCAAAAGATGGCATGAGAAAAGGGAGAGATATGTTGATCCGAAGAGCCGTTAATCTCTGTTCTTCTACTCAAATCCTCTGAGTATTTTTTTATGGCTTTTGCACAAATTGGTAATACCTCTACTTCTCTTTTTTTTTTTTACAAATCACTGTGGAACCAAACCAAACCGAGCAGAACGAGGGAACGAATCCGGGAGGCTGCACGTTGTGTGTGTGTTCGTGAGAAATTACAAATGTTTACAGTTTAGCACGTAAGTAAAAGCTGGTTGTGATGTTACGTGAAACGGGACAATGGCTCATTCAGCATGCAAACAGGAAACAAAACCAACATCCATCCGCCGCTGACCTGATTCTCGCGGCTGCTTTGCGCTCCGAAGTAACAAATAGAAGAAACACATCGCTGCAAAACACAGAACAAACGAGCAAATTATTTCTGATGGCTCACTCCTTCCCCTTTGCTTGGGAGCGCGCCGCGGGCTAACCGATCTGTGACAGCGGCACATTTAGTCTTCGGCGGCTTTTGGAACTGAAGAACAACCATCTGGAAGGGTTTGCTTTTATTTTTCTTTGAAACTGGCAACGTCAGACTGGATGCTGAGTTGGTGAATTAAAGCCGCGGTCTGAAGCCACACAAAGGCTGCGATTCATCCGAATACTCTTCTGCTGCGGTGCAAACACAAGACTGAACAACGTTTTACAGGAAGAGGGGACCAGGAAGTCACGTGAAGCTCTTCCAGATGTATGTCCATCCATTCAGCGGCCACGCTTCCATCCCAGAACCCTTCGGACCATTCGATGGATCGTACATCTGTCGTGCAATTCTTCCATCGATCTCTCCGAGTCCAGCCCTCCGGTGGGCTACCTATCAGCCACACATCGATTTATTCATTCAATCATCCGTCCATTATCATGCAACCATCCATTAATCTTTCATCAATCCCCCCTTTAGTTGATTCATTTTCATCTGCCCCAACGCGGCGCCATCTATCATCCAGAGGTCCATTCATCCATCACCCATCTCGGGGTTCATTCACCCCCAAATCCTTAAATCCGTGGTCCAACGATCAAGTTCATCCAACCCCATCGTCCACCCATCTATCGGCTCGTCGTTCCATTAGCCGATCCAAGAATCCGTCACGCCATCTCTAGACCTTTTCATCTCTAGACCTCTCGTCTCTTGACCTTTTCATCTGTCCTGAAATTCTTCTATAAAAATCCTACGTTTCATCCATAGACACGTCTTTCCATTCATCCGTCCATTTATTAATTTGCAGATCCCTCCATCCAAACCACCAACCAACTGCCATCAATCCATCTATTGACCCATCTATCAATCCTGCCATCTATCCATTATCATCTAACAATCTAGTCATCCATTTTTATTTTTTACCTAGCTAAACAGAAAACACAGTATATTTCAAACACTTCAAGAATGCTTGAAGTGTTCAAGGTTTTCACAATAAGCCGACATGAAGTGATTAAAAGGCAACTGACTTGGTAAACAAAGCAGCGCCCACACACAGACACACAAACACACACACACACTGACCCACGCATTCCAAATGTGTGTTTCCATTCATGTGACAACTCCAGGCAGCGGCCTTGTGACTGTGTCTCAGCTATTCTTTTATTTTTATTTTTTTTATACAAATACTGGACTTTGATTTGACCTAATCTCCCCTCAGATTTCTGCATGAGCTCATTCTTTCAGAAGCACGTTCAATCTCTTGGTGTTGGGTGGAAGCGTCGCTCCAAAGTCTCCCACAGGTGTTGGGTTGAGATCTGTTTACTGTGACGGCCGTCGCCATTTCTCTTCAGAGATGATTCCCTTGAGCGTCTCTTCGCGTCTCCGTTGGCCTCAAACCCGCCCGAGAGCATGCACACTGAAGCTGTGTGTGCACCGCATGAGGCATACAAGTGACAGAAAGTTAGGTTGCTGTGTGTGTGTGTGTGTGTGTGTGTGTGTGTGTGTGTGTGTGTGTGTGTGTGTGTGTGTGTGTGTGTCTGTGCCAGTGCCAGTGCAGCCTCATGTGGGAGGAAACAGTTCAGCCAACTCCTAAAAAGATGTCCCAAATTATCCCGTCCACCGACGCATGTTCCTTCCCGGTGCCTCTGCTCTATTTCGCCGCGCTCCGCGGGGATTCGCTTTATCGGCCGAGGCTATTTCCGACGTGGACGTGAGACAAGACTCGTTCTGGTGGTCCTCCAGATTGGCTCTCGGAGGCCGAGCTGATGGATCTCAAGGGTGTCGGAAAACAAAACGTGTTACTGGTTCTCGTGAGAACCCGACGTCTGTTCACCCGAACGCAGACTGGGAAGTAAAAAGTCGTGGTTGGGGTCACCACCCGGACGGGCGCTTTTTTTAACAGAAGCTTCCGAAGACCACAAATCCATCTTGAAAGATGACATTTTCAAGTTTAAGAACCAGTTGTGTTATTCCCCTGATGACATAAAGCACTTTATCTGATACATTGTTGTTGTTGTTTATTTGGGATATTGCGTCATTGTTTCCAAACTGACTACTTTTAGAACAAAAAACACCGCAAATGAATCCTCCTTCATGAATCACACCAGCAGAAGACATTTTTGTGGCTGACAAATATGTATTTAAAAAAAGAAAACGCTGTAATTAGGGATCATAATTACAAACCCCGGGTCACGATGCTGCATCGGGAAGATATTTTGTCACCCAGATGCCGGAAATGTGGCCTGCCTTTGCTTTTGGACGGCAGTGCCGTGGCTCCTTTGTTTGGCAGACATGTTTCTCAGCCCTGGATCCAGTAATTTAATTAAGAGATGGGAGAAATGGGCAAGCAGCGACAGGCGATCGGGGGAGGATGTTTGAATGAAGACTGGGATGGTGGAGTGTTATGGAAGCGGTCCTGTAACCTGAAGGCCACTGGCTTGATTTCCCTGCAGACGCTGAACTTCAACAGGCTCACAGGAGTGAAGGGATGAGAGCTGAGCTGAATACACAGCTTTAAAAATCTTAGAAAGCCTTTTATCTAGAGCTGAAACACTAAGGGGGATTAGTTTATTGGTAGACGAGAATTAAACACTAATTCTGATCAGGTAAAAGAAGGGGAAATCTACAAAACATTCACTGGTTCCAGCTTCCTAATCGATAGGATCTTCTGATAGAAAATTGTATTTCTTGTATATTGGACTGTTGGTTGTAAAAAAAATAGCAGTTTGAAAATGTTGACATTGTGAAACACTTTATTTATTGATCAATTGTTTGTCGCAGCTCTACTTTTGTTACTAATCCGACATGTTCACCACTAAACGTATGTTCTGTTGGTTGATTAGACGTTGAAATTCAGTTTGATTTTAACCTCACACTATACGTAAGGTCAACAATTATTTCAATATTGATTAATAAGCCCTAAATTTAACTAGTCTATGTCGATCAAAACGTCAGAAAATAGTAAATTAATTCCCATAAAAAATGTACAATGTACATACAAGTGTTAACTTAACAAGGACATAAAACAGAGGCTTGGACCAGAGAACGTTTGGATACGTCGGCTTAATTCATTACTTAAACCATTAAGTGATGTTGAGATCAACTTTCTGTTGATTGACGAATCGTTGTCCTCCATCGATTCTGGAGGAATACAATTCCCGTACAATCACTCCTCTCTGCAGAGGAATCAGAGGTCGAGGGTCAGAGGTCAGATCCGGAACTGGGAGCCACGGTCTTGCTCATGGACACTTCAGCCGAGCCGATGCTGGTGGTCCCGTGTCTGTCCGGTCTACCAGCAGATGGCCGCGCTCGACCTTTTGGGACTTCGCCTTTAATGCTAAAACATGATATTGTGTTTCCTGCAGTACCACGTTTTGAAGCTTCAATGAGCATATTTCCAACATTTGACCCGCTCCCAAAAACAACACGGCTGCTGCCAAGAGAGCTACGAGCTACACCCCGTCATCATCCAACATAAACTCACACAACAAATAACGAAACCGATCGAGCGAACCGGAGGGCTTCACAGGTTTGAATCCTGTAGCTGTCAAGCCTAAATGTGGAAATGTCTCTCTGGTCTAGATAAAAAACCTTCTCCGTCGGAGGGAAGACGCTCATCATGTCTCATACTGGACGAGAACACATCACGAAACTGACTAAACTGTAATATTTGACTTTTCAACGACCTTATTCTAGCCCATTAACCTATGGAAGAGTAGTTCAACAGACAATAACACTGTTGGTGGTGCCAACCGCTGGCTAAAATGTTATGAACGAGATTTATCACATTTCATTAAGCACTTAAACAGCATCATTGCGTACTTATACGGCTCCCTGGGTTACCACTCAAAATAAGGTCATTACCGAATGAGCTTTCCTGGACGTTTTGCTTAAAACACCGAGGAGGGCGTGTTACCCCCGGAAAGACACACAATATCCACTATCTGTCCAGAGTGGCTCTAATGTCCCGGTGGTTTATTAGTCCCCCGGTGGTGCAACATGATCCAATAGTATTGGAGGACCCCATCTGTGAGGCGGCGCTGGACAGCCGGCCGTGATTTACACAGGAGCCGTTTATGGAGCTTTTAAAAAAGACAGAGGAGCCGACATAAAAACAGGCTTATTTATGGAAGAGGGAGCAACACATGGGCTGTTGTGTGGTCGCGCACAATCGAGTGTGTGTCTCTGGGTCAAAGAGACGGGTGTGAGTGTGTGTGTGTGCAGGTTTAGTGTAGTAACGCTCAGGAAAACAGCATCAGACGTGTGTAGGAATGATTTGTGTGAATGTCTTGTAAGGTTTTTCTTTAATTATTATTACCAAAATCTAGCCGTTGCTTTGGCCTGTGCAGAGCCATAAGCTAACAGGGCGGCCTTAATGTTTACTTTCGTTATTGATTCGTTTGACAATTGTTTTCTCCGTCAATCAATTAATTGACTAAAAAAAACTAATCCAACAGGTTTACTATGAGGAAAGACAAAGTAAAGCTGCTGGAACAAGTGAATGTTTGGGAAATTTGTGTCGAAACATGGCCGAAACGATTAATCAATTCCCGAAATTGTTGCCAATTAATTTCCTGGCAATCGATTGATCAACTCATCAGTGCAACTGCAGTGTTAAATCGTAGATTGTTGCACTCAACAGAGTGCAGATCTCCAAAGGATGTGTCTGCTGTGTCGTTTGATTTCATTACATTTAACCCAAAATTGGCTCAGCCGCTGTCTAGACTGTGTATCAGACGCGTTTCACACTCACACAACAGACACACACTCTCCTTTTAGTAAGAGCAGTGAGTGAGGAGACAGCAGTATCAGGTGTTGTGAAGACCCCAGGTTCTGTGCAGCAGCATGCGAGAACAGCCGTGGACGGACGCAGAGAATCACAGCCGATCTCATTATCTCCTGGCAGAGATGATTACATTACCAAAGAGACGTACATGGTAGACAGTAGACACAGCAACGGTGAGCAATTAGGGTTAAGTGTCTTGCTCAAGGACACATCGGCGCGGACTACCGGAGCCAGGCATCGAACCACCGATCCCCTGATTGACAGACAGACCTGCTAACCACTGAACCACAGTCGCCCCATAATAACGGTATCAGCGAAGGTTGACAAGCACAAGCCGAGAAAACAAAGTCGTGGGCTCCTCAGACTCAGCAGCTCACTTCCAAACGATTTGCAAAAATCAAATTAGATCCTCGAGGTTCGATTCCTGCAAACAGAAGAGCCAGACACACTCCATTCCTCCTGCAAACACACGCAGGTGAGCTCTGCCTCCAAATGAAAGGTAAACACCATTTATCCTTGAGCAAACCGAACTCCATCAATAAAGAGACGGAGCGCGCAGAGCTCCGCCGGCTCCGCTCCGCATCTCAATTCGTGCCCAAAAACCTCAAAACGCCGCCAGACAAACACCCTCCTCGTCAAGTGTGGATTGCAAAATCCATCAAACCCCATTTTCCCTCTGAAGTCATTTCCAGTCCGGCCTCGTCTCATCCTCCTCGCACCTCCAGCTCCCCGGTAGCAGATGTAGACCTCCTTGACCAATAGGTGGCAGAGTTTCACCCTGTATCCGGGCAGGGTTGAGGGGAGAGCAGAGGAGTGGTGGGAGAAGGAGAGAGAGGGTGTGGGTGTGTGTGTGTGTGTGTGTGTGTGTGTGTGTGTGTGTGTGTGTGTGTGTGTGTGTGTGTGTGTGTGTGTGTGTGTGTGAGGGGTTGAGCGCTTACTTGCAGTCCCTGTCCTCCAGATCAAAATGCGGGTTGAAGTTGATGAGGATCTTCTGGCCGGGCTCCGGGGCCGTTATCACCCACAGGCACTGCTGGGAGGGCGGGTAGGCGCCCGGGTATCCCGGGGAGGTCAGGTAGTCCGCGGCGTGGATCTCTATGTTCCCGCCGCATTTATCTGCGCCGCAAGAGAAGGCAGAAAGTTGTGCAGTTAGCGGAGAGAGAGAAACGGACTTGCTGGTGTTGCCTGACAGCACATTTTACTGTGAAGGATTAAACGCAGCAGCCAGAGGGGTGAGGGGTAGTGAGACCTCCAGCTGGGGATCACCATAAATCCATATGTCCAACAATGATGCCGACAGGCTCTGATATCACTGGGACTATAAATCCACATCCTGGGGGGATTCCATCAGCCCGGAGAAGGTGATGGAACTCCCCGATTACACTATTTTCTTTTAGAAGGTGAGGTTTACAAAGCGAGGTGTGATCGCGCACGTGAAGGTGAGGTGAGCGGGCGGCGTGATTCATTTTCATTTTTTTTTCAATGAGTGATTTATGAAATTGCATATCAAGCTTCGGCGGCAACGCGCGCAAAAGCTGCAAAAAAAAAATGCGTCTTTGAATGGATGAAGCGCGGCCATGCGTAATGTGTTACAATAAGAACGTCTTGATTTAAGTATCTGTGGCACTACAATGCCAGGTCGGAGTGATTGTAACGCACTTTATGCATATTTTGCTAAATATAATAATTTTTTGTGTGTGTTTATTATTCCATCCTTAATTATGGGTAATGCGTTGGGCTAATTGCAGCGCAAACACGCTGAGCCCCTGCAGACGCGCTCTCTGAGGCATAACAGGTGAGAGGCAACAATGCTGCAAAATGATGCAAAAAATGTATCAGAGCCACAACACGTCCACCGGGCTCACACCTACCGGTCTGAGTCAGCGGAGCCACCAGGAGGACCTGGGTGGAGAGGAACAGCATGAGCCCGGTCCGCATCCTCAGGCTGTGCAACACTGACATGCTGGAGAGGAAGATGAGGGCGAACGGAAGAAGAGAGGAGGGCACTAGTCTCAAAGTAAGAGCTCAGCTCGTCGTAGGGTTCCCCGGCATCCTGCGAGCCTTCAGCACCGGACCGCCGCGGCTGTCAGGGAACAACTTGCCATCTCCTGGAATCAAAAATAATAATAAAAAAAAGATAATAATCCAAAAGCAGAAAAAAGGGGAGAAAAATCCGTTGGCCAGAAGTGGCAGCTGAGCGCGCTCGGTTCGTTATCGGACACCGAACCGGGCTGATGGTCGTACTTCCAACAGGGACGTTCACCTCAAAAAAAGGAGAATCGGTAGTTTTCAGTGGAAACCAACCGCGAGGAACATCTGCTGCTCTCCAAGAGCTCCGCTCCTTCTTTCAGTCCTTATTCATCCGCCTCTCTCTCTCTCTCTCTCTCTCTCTCTCTCTGTGTGTCTCTCTCTCTCGGTTCTCGGCGACTGACTGACCGTCACAGCAGAAACGTCAGGAATACGAGTCCAGCCGCGAAAGTAAAGGCGGAATTTCCACTCCTCCAAATTCCTGCCGCGAGACGCCACTGCGCGCAACCAGGCAGCGACCGACCGACCGACCGACCAACCGAATCACCGACAGACCGAGAGATCGACGGACCGAGCGCTACGAGCAGCGGAGCCAACTGACAACCCGGTGCGCCCTCCGTGCGCTCCCGACGCATGCGAGAGCGAGCGAGAGAGAGAGAGAGAGAGAGAGAGAGAGAGAGAGAGAGAGAGAGAGAGAGAGAAAACTGCGCACGCAAACTCCCCGCTGGCGCGTGAGTCTGGTACAAGGTGTGGGCAGTGTCCACCAAGCGGGCGCGAGTCCACATCTGAGCTTTGTCCAAACGGGGAGAAAGGATTCAAGAGAGAGGTTGTTTTTTTTTTTTTTTTTTTTTGGGGGGGGGGGGATCCACAAGTGCTAGTTTGTCCCACTGGTAGAATGTGTGTCCATCGCTCTGATTGTAAATGGGTTTTGATTGTTTTGAAGCTGTACATGCAGATTATAGTGCACAATATTCCGGTTTCGAGGTGCATGCTGGATCCTTTTTTTTTCTTTTAAATATTGCATTTTTTTGGGGGAGGGTTGTTTCCGTTTTACCAATTTGCTGAAACTAAAAATGTAATCGAAAGATGATTATTACTTTTGAAGGTTATGCAACTCCACCTCACTGGCTGTCTCTTGTATATTTATAGAGATAAAAAAAATGTTTATTCCAAAATAGATATAAAGTGTCCTGGAAACCCACAAATCATTGCAATGTTTTTAATGACCGGCGATGGATTTTGTTTTCTCCTCCTCTCCATTTTTAACCTCAATAGAGAATCAATAGCCCTCTCTGGCATCTCGATGATGTATATTAGGAAATCATTGTGTTATCTTTGGATCCACATCGTGATATCATCCACAATGGACAGGGAGGCGATGGCTGCCCGCAGAGGAAGATGCATCACATCCACTTTTATCCCATTTGTTCCGCAGGATTCACTGTTTTGCTCGTATGCTCTAATGAAGACGCAGCGTTTTGTGTACTTACTGGATTTCTTTCCAGTTTTTATGTCATCATTTCCAATACAAATATACAATACAACAATTTACAATAAGTCACCTCTGGCCGGATCCTCCGTTAATCAACATAAATTTCCCTTGCACTCTTCTGTTATGCCCTTTCCATCATTCACTACATATACTTTGCATTCTTGCACTTTCTTTATTGTTTACACTTAATTCCTAAATTAACACACTCTGCTGTTTTGTTGTATATATTGAGTATCTTTTTAGTTTATTCCTGTTATTTTATTTTGTGTCTGCTACTGTGACCAACAAATTCCCCTTGGGGATGAATAAAGTAGACATCCATCCATACAAATGTACCAAAAATACAATTGAAAGAGGAATTTAATCACAATGTGGGACGTCTTCATACAACATGACGTGTCAGAACATTTCTTATGGCCTCAGCTCTTCTAAAGCCGGTCTGTGGTAAACCTCCCAGGTGTAACATGCATATTGTTAATTAGAGCGTGCTTGTTCAGCACCTTTACCGGCTAAATAAAGATACAAAAAAATGGGATTATCAGACACCTCTAAGAGCTGCTAATTACTCACCACACTGTATTAATGCAGTGTGATTCATTCTAACGGCACATTTAAGAAAAACTGTTGTCAGCAAACTGAATGTCAGCGTCCTCACTGAGGGTCTGCAGCTTAATCACTTCAGCAGTTGTTCGGATTAAAGCCGCCGTCTCAGGGGGAGATTCAAACAACAGGATATGTATTTAAAATTAGGGCCAAATATAAGTTGATTATACTTAAACATCCTGGCAGAAACCAGCATAGCTCCGCCGTCCAATGAAATCCACTCGTCTCCAAATTCGGTGATATTTCCTTTTAGAGATAACCTGAAGGTTTAAGTGATCCTACAGGGGCTGAAACTCTTTCCATTTAAAAACCCGTTGGATTGTCTGAACGACGCAGACCTGTTTTCATTAACTCATAAAAAGATCATGTTATATAGGAGGAGAGCTTTTTATGGTACAAAACTTTACAAAAAGCACATGCTGAGTGTGCAAAGCATAAATGAACCAAGAAGACTAGTTTCCATGACATTTATACCCATAAAATAACTGCCAAAAACAAGCCTAATTATAATGATCATCAGGATGAATTCAGGTGGGTGTTTCGGGAAGTGAGTGTGTGTGTTTGTGTGTGTTTTTAGTGTGTGCGTGGGTGTCCAATTTGAGCAGCGAGTTTGAGCTCTACACTGTCAAATCTGTCCAGCGACTGGCAATTAAGAGCTGTCATGTCATCGTCCTCGCTCCGGTCTCACAACATATTTATCAGAGTTTTTAATGTGGTGATTCCAGCGTTCATAGCTTGTGTCTGTAGGAACATGTAATCTCCAAATGTAGCTTATGCCAGTGTGACCTAATTCTGATAGTGAAATAAATGAATAGCCCAAATCTTTTTTTAATAAGTCATTTTGGAATTTTGGCACCCTTGGCCCATCGTTAAAACCAGAGATATTCTTGCATTTTTATTTTTAGCACATTCCCGTAGACAAGCGTCTGTGCCGTGAACGGAATTGTTCACACGCCTACATGGACGAGTGTTACTGGAGGATCCACAAGGGGGGGGGACGTAGAAACCTCCAGGTTTCTCATGATGTAGGCCTTAACCATTCAAGGTACCATAGAAGGTCAACTCCTAACCATAGAAGGTCAACGCCTAACCTTTACCATAATAGATCAACGCCTAACCTTAACCATAGAAGGTCAACGCCTAACCTTAACCATATAAGGTCAACGTCTAACCTTAACAATAGAAGGTCAACGTCTAACCTTAACCATAAAAGGTCAATGCCTAACCTTAACCATAGAAGGTCAACGTCTAACCTTAACAATAGAAGGTCAACGTCTAACCTTAACCATAAAAGGTCAATGCCTAACCTTAACCATAGAAGGTCAACGCCTAACCTTAACCATAGAAGGTCAACGTCTAACCTTAACAATAGAAGGTCGATGCCTAACCTTAACCATAGAAGGTCAACGTCTAACCTTAACAATAGAAGGTCAACAGCTAACCTTAACCATAGAAGGTCAACAGCTAACCTTAACAATAGAAGGTCAACGCCTAACCTTAACCATAGAAGGTCAACAGCTAACCTTAACAATAGAAGGTCAACGCCTAACCTTAACCATAGAAGGTCAACGCCTAACCTTAACCATAGAAGGTCAACGGCTAACCTTAACAATAGAAGGTCAACAGCTAACCTTAACCATAAAAGGTCAATGTCTAACCTTAACCATAAAAGGTTAACGCCTAACCTATATTTTGTGTGTTTTGCCAAATTGTTAAGTATGCCATCAAGACACAACTTTAAAAAGAGGTTTTTGTTTTGCTTCTATTTGAGGATCAACTGTCGGCAAAAGTCCAATCAACAATTTGTAGAATCCAAATCAATGAAACAACTTAGCTTTTCAGGAACACCCTCTAAATAGAATGCCATTTCAACTACAAAGCCAACGAAATGTAAACAAACGCATTATGAATCATAAAGCAATGCAAACCCCCCCCCCCCCCCCCCCCCCCCAACAAACCCAGAAAACAGCAGCAACAGGAGCAGTTGCTAACTGACAGACCAGCAGCTGGTCTATAAAAGTAATACCACTGGAATTTAAGACTTTAACAACCTCGTGAAACCCAGGCGATAGATGGAGTTACTAATCCGCCGGCTCCTTTGTAAGACTTTCTGCCGGGCTTTGCCTCATCGAAATTGAAAATGGCTGTAAAACGTAACATGTTGGAAATGCTCTTCCCATGGTGCCTGCGGTAAAGTTAAGCTACATTCATCTGCCTCAACATACTGTCACATTAAAGAAAAAGGACCCCAAAAATAACGTCCGTCACGCCTGAGAGAACGACAAGTACATTGTGTGCGAGGATTTGAACGCGAAAGGAGAGGATGATGGAGCGAGCGAGCGGGGAAGCAGAGGGAGTGATTGAGTGACATGAAAACAGTAAGAGATCAGCAAATGAGCAACTGAGTGGGTCTGGCAGAGAGCGGGGAGACAACAACACGGCTCACTTCTCAGAAACAGTATGTCTTACAAATCCCCCCCTACAAAAGAAATCGCAACAGTGCTTCCAACAAGATGCTCATTGAGATTCCAGATTTGGTCTCGCTGCACTCGCAGACAATGAAGAAGGTCTTTGGCAGCGCAACACACTCGCAGCACTGCCAAGCAGGACGGAAATAGCATCGGTGGCAAAGTACATGTTACTGACGCAAAACACTGAAGTGAGAACAGAACTTGTTGATGGGAAGAAAAAAAAAATCGGAGCTTCTGAAGATCGATCTGCCGAGTGAGGATGTTTTTGTTCAAACGTGCAACTTGGAGTGTTTCATGCAAAGTACGTCCGAGTATTCAGAGACATTCATCAGGATTTAATAAAAGGCCAATAACAGCTCAATCAATCACTTTAATGTGAGTTCTTGCTCATTAATTACGGGGAGTGTGTTTGCGTTGAGGCGAATTTGAGCATGCGAGTGAGTGTGAGAGGACGGTGAGCGAGAGTGTGGCATGTGTTGAGTGGGCTTTTAAAACCGCATCCATATGTTTGTGTGACAATAGGAATGTATATTAATCACAGGATATTTTATATGTTAACACACACACACACATAAATATATAAATATAGTATTATGTATTCATATATATATATATATATATATATATATATATAAAAATAAAAATAAACTTTTTTAACATATATGTTTTTTATTATTTATTTATATATGTATAAATAAAAAAGAAAATATATATTTTTAACATATTTATAGTTTTCTATTATTATTTATATATATATATATATAATAGCTTTTTATTATTTATTTATATATGTGTGTGAGTGTGTTTTAACATAAATTATGTTAAAACACACACACACACACATATATATATATATATATATATATATATATATATTTCCTTAACTGCATCCGTTTTCCTTCACTTTCATATTTGTCGTCTGTTGAGCACGTCAAGGGTTCCAGTATCAAAAAGTCCTGTTCATTTTCTCACAGACAATATCAGGTGACCGGCAGTTGGAGTCCATCCAAAACCTCGGATGGATAAAGAGAGCCCCCCTTTGGCTGAATCAGCGGAACAAAAGGTGAGAAACTGAGTTGGAAAATATCCCGTTCTGTGATAAACACAAGGAAAAACAGCCTGTGTATAAAAACACAAGGAGAGAAGTGTGATGCCAGATGAGCAGTTCAGTAAGAAATACCTCATAAATTAGCTACAATTGGCGTTTGCTGCTAACGTTAAGTTAAAGCTAAATATTAGATTAGATGGCACATGTGACGATGTCATTTTCCTCTTATTAAGATCCATCTGTAATACCATAACAGAAAAAATCTTTAAATAGTAAAAATAGCCTTAATATAAGCCTAAATTATTCAAGACACTGTTTCTGTTGAGCAACATTGAGGATACCATTCAAATAAAATGGGAATTTACAGTGGAGGAAAATACTTGGAAAAACCAGCAGCCACATGTTTTTATTTTTCAATTTTTATCCTCAAGTATTTAAATAGCAATTTAAAGGTTTAAGGGGTTTTATGTATTCTTTAATAGCTTTAACTATGAATCCTATCCATTATTAGCACATGGTTTTCTCTTTTAAATAAAAGAGGTGTTCAGTCATGTGCTCCAGTTCACATTGTGCAAGTTCATTTACCAGTAGCTTTAATGGAGTTTAGTCATTTGTAGTTATTACCAGTAGCCTGCAAATTCGTAGCACGCAAAAGTAGCATGCTAGCATGACAAAATGCTACATTGCTACATTTTATTTTCTACTAATTATTTGGCTGCATTTTGTTTGCGGACTGTAGCTTCAGAGAGTTAAGCTACTTTTTTTGGTGGGAGGAGCTAATAAACATACCTACCAACCAATGGATGGGTGTTTGTAGCTTTGTTAGCTACAGTTGCAGAATAGCTTTCCCAAAAAAAAACACTTCCTGTAAAGCAAAAGATAGCATCCAGACCTGTTGAGTTACCGAAGCTCGTGGAACAGATGCTTGTGACAACATGCTTTTAAAGCCTTGTGTGCAGCTCCTAAAACAGGTTGAATATTTTAACAATAACTGACCTTTACATTGTACTGCCTGTGCAGTTTCACGGGAACACTTGCAGTTCAACGTCTACGTACACGCTCAAGCAGAGGCGCCCACACACGTGCGCGCGCGTGCACGCACGTGCGTCTAATGGCTCTGGAATGGCGGAGGAGGGGCGGTATTTCTATAATGACACAGTCATATCTCAGTAATTACAGGAGAAACTGACAGTGATCTATTAGCCGGCCGCGGCGGGCTGAGAGCAGCAGCGACATGCTGGCCGACACCGGCCTCAGAGCGGCAGAGTGCTGTGCTCCTGTGTGCTGCTATTAGCCACTTACACACATGTGTTTGACACGCTGCATTCACAAACCCATGCATATGTTACACGTGAAGCGGCGCCTCAAACTCAACCTCTGCTGCTTGACAGTTTATTTTGATCATATCTGCTTCTTGCTGTGGCACGCGCCTATTAATACCGTTTATGAAATGACAGCTTGCAATTTGAAACATGCAACATGGTGCCACCGATGTACCGCTCTTTAAAGTCTGTTGATAGTAATATTGTCGTATTGTCACATAAATGCATATAAATGGAAACATTACTTCAGGAAAGGATGTTTTCTTGCTTAAGCGTTGACATGATTGATCATATAATCCACAATCTTAGTGCAATGTCATTTGTAACTTGTCACTCATGTCCGTGTTGGAGTAAACATGTATTTTGTATCAAAATGTTGTATAATAGTACACATATACAATATTTATTTTATTGTGTATTGTGAGCATCTTTGGTACAAAATGTCCTTTGCTATGAATACGTTTCTGTCCATTTCCTTACATTAAAAAAACACACAAAGCCATCAGAGAGCACAGATACAATAGAAACGCAAAATCAATATGCATACAAAGAGAAACACACATGCAATAACACACGTGTGCACATCACGTCATCACAACAACGTGCAGAAATACAACCCTCCACTCAGACCTCTCCTCCATGAATTAAACCACCCAAACTGAAACGTAGCTTGAAAACACATGCGTCAACACCCTGTGATTCCACACACACACACACACACACACACACACACACACACACACACACACACATGCACAGATACACACTCACAAAATACACACGTCTGGGAAAGATTTTCAACACAACACGAGATCATGGCACCGCCGGTAAGATCTCACCGCCTGGCTCTGCTCCAGACTGCCTTCTCTGGTTCACGCTCTGGGACCTCGACCAAGCTTTTGTGCCGTCTCTCTCTCTCTTTCACACACACACACACACACACACACACACACACACACACACACACACACACACACACACACACACACACACACACACACACTGGCTTTGGAGTGGCCTTGCCAGTTACACCTCCCAGAGGACCTCATGAGGCTCTCGATCGAGGAGTGAAATGGACGACGACGCTGGCCAAAAAACGCCTTGTTTGAGGACTCAGATTATGGTAATTACGGTCATTACCAGGGAGGCCATTTGAAAAAAGCACGACGGAACCATCGTCCAGCTGTAGTTTTACATAAACGTGTCGGTAAACCAAGGACATTCTGGGGCTGAAACGCATGTTGATGGCATTAGAGAAAGCATACAAGAGCCCAAAAGCAAACACAAAAGCATGTAAGCACAAATAAAAGCACACAGACACATAGTGAAACAAAGACATAGCTCCTTCATATAGATGATCACTTATCCAAAAGAGCGTATATATTCAAAACCAGTACACATGTTTTAATTGTACATTAAGAACCCGTTACAGCTCCTAAGCTCTAAGCTCTAGGGCAACTATAGTGAATTAAATGGCCGCTGCAACACAGTAATTATTAATACTGCACGTGCTGTTATGGCCAGGCTACAAGCCATCATAGTTTTTTTGTGAATATAAATGTAAACTTTATAGAAAACTAACAAAAAGTAATAATGTTGAAAATAAGTTTCTTGGAGAAAACACAATTCAAATTGCTGTTGAAGGTTCTTTACTCAACAATATCACAGTACAACATGTGAAGATACATCATAGTACTAACAAGGTACTTTCTGGAAAGAAAATAATTTACTTGGGAAAAAGTAAAGATAGTTTACTTAAAAAAAAAATATATATATAATATATACATATATTCTACACCTTCACAGTATTGACCAGGCCTAAGAATCCCTGCACAACAAGTGTCTATATTATATAAATACTATTCTATGTTTTCGCTGTATTTCTATTTCTGTACATTGAGAGCAACAACTTCCTGGTTTGTGTACTAATACCAGCCCATAATATGTACATGTCTTTGACCTGTCGGCTTGGCAGGAAAGACCTCTGAACGTAAAACCCTCCTCAATGTTACAAACTCAGACGAGTTCAGAA
The DNA here is from genome assembly GCA_023566465.1 of Cottus gobio. NCBI lineage: Eukaryota > Metazoa > Chordata > Actinopteri > Perciformes > Cottidae > Cottus > Cottus gobio. The sequence goes on along the minus strand of CM042230.1, from coordinate 2,967,202 downwards.
CCAGCTCATGATTTATCAAAGATGAGGGTCATATCTGGAGCTGAAAGTCGCACCTTTTTCCCGCCTGTCAGTGGGATTTGTGCGCCATAACTCAGTGGGTCCACATGTGCTTTGTGTATTTCCATCCAACAACAGCAACATTACAGTGAGTCAGCGTTTATCAGATGAAGCCAAGTCAAGACAAATACATTAAGCAAACACGGTTCACTGGAAAGGTATTTACCACACAGCCAAAGGCAAATACAGTCTTTTAAAAACAATCTGACCCCATGACCCTTGAGAAGTGATAAGTGTTTTCTTCCACCTTATTTACAAGGTGGTTGTTGAACGATAACGCATGATTAACCTTTTTGCTACACATTTTAATTACCTACAGATTTAACTTCACCTCATATCCGAAATGTATTTGTATATTTTAAGAATTTGTCCAATCTGAAATTTGTATAATATGATATAATAACCCGGGCTGCACGGTGGTGCAGTGGCTAGTTTAAGATGTTGGTTTTCATTTTAAGATATACATTCCAGGAGTTATACAGTACTTCCAGCTATACTATTTTTATATACTTTTTGTATTTTTTTTTCTTCTTTTAAATTGTAAAAATTTTAAATTGTTAAAGTTTGTATTTGTATGAACAGCATATACAGTATATAATAATACATATATTAATATATATATATTAATAATTTATTAACTTCACCTCATATCTGAAATGTATTGATATATTTAAAGAAATTGTCCCATCAGAAATTTGTATAATATAATATTGTACGGTGGTGCAGTGGCTAACACTTTCACATCACAGCAATGGGGCCCAAGCATACATATATATATATATATATATATATATAAAATAATAATATATATATATATCTATATATATAGATATATATACATATCAAACTTTGTATTTAACACTGGGACGTAAAGTCGTCGCTTAAGTTCTTGGCTCAGATTCTGATCCTCTTATTGTACCCAGATCAGGTTTTCCAGTGAAAACACCACCACATGTTCCCTCACACATTTCTGCTCCCTGACTGATGTTTGCCTCTCTTATTTTTAGAGGCAGCTGTTTGAAATCTTCCCCTCTCTCCCTCCCTCTCTCTCTCTCTCCCTCCCTCTCTCTCTCTCTCCCTCCCTCTCTCTCTCTCTCTCTCTCTCCCTCTCTCCCTCTCTCTCTCTCTCTCTCTCTGCTGGCCTAAGCTCTTGTTGGCACCGAGCGGCTATACGAGCAAAGGCTTAAGAGCAACTTCCAAATTCTGACACTTCCATGAAGCGCTGACACGTTCTCATGTGATGGAAGAGCTTGTGGAGAGGAACGCTGTCCCGTCTGTTACTGTGGCGTTGGATTACATCTGCAGACAATTCACATTACCCAGCATCGCATATTACTCCACTAAAGGGAGTTTAGTGGAGTTACTTTGAGTTGATTTCAGTCCATTCCAACATTGACTCAAACTTTTCTGCCAACAGTTTTGTTTCTTTTTCCCATAAGAATTGTTTTTTTTTCTATTTTTGTTAAGCGGGAAACATGCTGACGTCATGTCCTTGCGTGCAACAATCGGCGTTTAGCCACGTTTGCCTCATAATGTGTTGTTTCTTTGTTTATTTATCCAGCACAGTCAGCTGATTCTGATCAAAACAAGCCCACACAGCCCTGATGGGGCGGATTACGTTTATATTCTTTGACAGTTAAACTCTACCAACATAAAACAATGGATTCTGTTTTTCATTGTGAATGTTTAACAGAGACATTTTAAGATAATGAGATAACTACCTCCAGGATCCAATAGAAGAAAAAAAACAGCAACATTTCCAAAAACAAGAGGAGGGGATAAACAAAAATAACTAAAAGTGAAATACTTAGTTGTCCACCAACTCCTTTTTCGGGTGATCGTCTGCCTCAGATTATCTTCTGTTGAGAAGAGCCAGCGGCTTCACTTCTGCTAAATCCTCCCTAAGAATGAACTCTGTCTCGTCACTGCGTGATAACCATTCCACTTAAAGCAGCTTTTTAAATAGTTGTGTGCGAGATATTTACCTAGTTTCTCATCTCCAGTGGCAGAGCTGTTGCCACTGAGTGGCAGGTTATCCAAGTCATCGACCCAGGTGGGAAACACAGAAAAGGGAAAATCAAAAGAGAAACCCAACGGATCGAAATCCATCAAATGAAAGGAAAGGGAAAGTGAAAGTATCATGACCTGAAGGTCGCGGAGCGTGTGATCAGTGACCCGGAGCGGCAGTCGGTGGGCTGTTACTCATTTGGGAGTGTGTGTGTGTGTGTGTGTGTGCGTGTGTGTGTGCGTGTGTGTGTGTGTGTGTGTGTGTGTGTGTGTGTGTTTGAGTGATTGTCATTACATCAGAGAGGGGCTAAGATAAGACACGTGGGAGTTTATGCTCCATGTGTTTGCAATGCAGGAAAGTGGGTGATGGAGAAGATGTGTAACAATGAAACTGTGTGTGTGTGTGTGTGTGTGTGTGTGTGTGTGTGTGTGTGTGTGTGTGTGCGTCAGACAGATAAGACATTATCACAGTCCTTTTTCAAACATGCTCCAACCAGCCCGACTCGCCAGCACGACAATTACAGCGCGCCGGCTATCAGGCGTCGGAGGTCGGAGGTCGACTCCTAACGACCCGAGAGAAGGAGCGCGAGTCGCGACCTCCACTCGATGTTTTTATTGGACATTCCAGCTGATCGGTCGCTCAAGTTGTTTACTTCCCTTTAATGTTTAACATTTGCGTGAGAGAAAACCACGAGAACACAACTAACACGGCTCGTGATCTTTTCCGTCAGTTGAAATAATAAAAGTTTTCATGAGACGCTGCCAAAGGAAATACACCCACAGATAGGATGCTGTTTTGTGTTTGTTTGTAATTACTTTGTTCGCGCTGTACGTTTAATTATCCTGCCTCGTAAATTAGTTTTGCACGGAACGTTTTTTGATTTAATTTTAATTAATAAAATGTTGTATTATCTAAAGCAATTTGCATTGTCCTGGAATGACAAGACTATTTGTTTAATAACAGGTTTAATTTAATTATACTAGCCAAACAAAATATGTATGAAAGTCAGATTCCTCTGTAGAAAACATTAAACTAAACCGGGAAAAAAGTATTCGAGTAAATATTTACCTCTGGCAAAATGTTTTTTTCATCTTTACATAACGATCAAATGATCGTTATGTAAAGATTAAAAAAACAGTTCTCCAGCCGCAGAGCACTTTTTAAAGACAAGACAAGAAAGAAAGATTCTTTGCTTTTGGGATTCACATGATCAAGAGGGTCAAATGGGGAAATCGACGGGAAAACTGGATCCTATTTGTTCCCAAGAGAAACAACATTTTTTACGAGACCACTGTAAACTTTAATGAAAGGATCGTCCTGTTAAACCGAAATTTGCAGCATTAGAGAGATTCGGCAGCACTATGAATGGAAAAAAAGCAATTATTTCACATCTGTAATAAAACACACAAGGCTGTATGCGACATATGTAAGCCTTTTTATATCTGGGAACTGGCTTTTGAGCACTCATTTGTTTTCTCCTGTTAAACCAAGGCGACGACGCACAACAGAGATAAAAGATTGCGTGAAAGCCGCTCGCATTGCAGCCGCAGCATTAAGATAATCTGCTGATATTTGTTTTCATTTGTGGGTGAAAGCATTGTGAGAGAAAAAAAGAACACCAGAGATGAGAAGGGTGATATTTCTATTGCATGTGTCATTTTCCAGACTTTTATTTTGAAAAGCCCGAATGGAAATCAAGTTGAATATGCCTCGATTCAGCTGAAAACCTGTATATCTGTTTTATAGGCTTCTAAAACTTCCCAGAGACACTTGTATAGTTTACTGCATGGCTTAAAGTAACACTGCTAGGGTTACAAATGTAATCCCCACTGATACCATCTATAACAGAAATGTATGCACGGCTACTCGGCTGATAGTGGCAGACGCTTCCTCCTCGTATGGCCTATATTTCAAAACGCTACCCTGTAATAATCCTGCCAGTCTGTACACGGAAAAAACCCACCGACCACCATTTTGAAAAATACCACACCGGAGCGTTCCCATTACCAATAACCTCTGCAAACATTCCCCTTCTTCACATGACCAGCCCCACCATCACTGTATTTACATTAGCCCAAATGAATGACCCTAATCGGCTGCGGCTGCAGTTCCTAACTCACTAAAAAAAACGCAATCGCCGCCTGACAACATGTTCAATTTTCCAGCCGCCTCACCTCATTTTTATTCCTCGTGTGATGCCCCCTGTGTCACGGAGCAGCGGTTTCAAGCCGGAGCGTGAGGAATGGAAAGGAAAAAGAGAGGGGGGGATGGGGGGCAAGAGAGCAGCGCTGCAATGGTTTAAGGCACCATGCATCTTTTCTATCTTGAAGGACTCTGCTGGTTACCGAGTCGATGGTTCACTGGGCCATGAAGGAGCCGATTCGTCCTCCTCCCTGCGACAGGCTTTGGGTTCAGCTAGCCACCGCTGCCGCTGAAGAGAAGAGAAAATCCATCTCAACAAGTCGTTTAATCTGCTTTCGTTTAAAAAAAAAAAAAAAAAGGCCCCAATGTTGGGGAGATGCAGATTTCTCCGGTAGATTTACGCAGATCACTCCACGAGGCCGTTCCAACCTTTTTTTCCGCTTGATTAAAGCACATTTCTAGAAACATGTTGCGTTGCTTTAGAAAGCAGAAGAACCGTCAGGATAATGTGGATCGATCCACGAGCGAGGCTCGCTTCAAGATCTGTTTCTGTAATTACGTCTCGTCCCGGAGACGCGAGCAATTATCTTTGTTTTCGGACTTTTCGAAATTAAAAACAGGATTCGGGGACTCGAGAGTAAATGTCCTGTTGACGTGTTTTTTGCAGTGCAGCGAGCTGCCACATGTGGATTTATGGGAAATGGATGTGAGGGCGATGGGGGTGGACAAAGAGCACGATCCATCACTGGACACCTCGGTCTGAAAGAATGTGAGGGCAGCGGGGTGGAGGGGGTGGGGTGGGGGGTCCTGGAAAGTACAAACAGTACAAAGTGTATTTCAGACATCAAATCCAGACGTGCTTTAGGAAAGACTTGAAAATTGAAACTGTTTTGAGCACATTTCAGTTTTTCCAAAGATATGTGGCGCAAAGGTACATTCGTATTGTACCACACATAGTGATATTTACCAAAACAGTAATTTTAAAACAAATCACATCATATTTAGTCACCAATGTGTGTGTGGACGCTTGGTCAGGACCCCTTTGTGTCTCTATTTCTTGGTTTGGTTTAGTAGAAGATCGGAGTTTAGTACCCTTATCCACCCGTCCGCCTCCCTACACAGACTTTGTGGTTCTTTTTAACACGTCACATGACTTCTGGTTTACATTGTTGTCACTTGTTGGTATTTTAACATCTTGAGATTTAAACATATAGGCTGAAGATGTTCTCATTAGAACTAAACACAAAGCGGATGGGAATGCCATTAGATCTGCAGGTGTTTGGCCTTAAAGCAAATTGTCATTTCTGACCTGATGATTGTGGATCGATAGAAAGTTAAGCGACAAACAAAGTTAATAGTTAATAATTAAAAACTAGAAATATGAGCCTTGCGGTGGCGCTAGAGGAAAAAGCAAGAGGATCATCAAAGTCCTTAGGATTCATCCTCTGGTCACCATGAACGTCTGCACAGAATCGAATGGCAATGCATCCGATACCTAGCTGAGATATCTCTAGATCAAAGCGGTGGACCAATCGATTGATCAACATCATCCTGGAAACGAAAGGAAAGGTATAGAACATTTTACTTCTGATCCACTTGCACCTTCTCCAAAAGGTAAAACAGAGCCAGGCTTCAACGTCTTTAACGTGGAAACCATCCACCTGGATGAAGCCTGCTGGGGCGAGAACAGGGAGACAGCTGATCCACGACGGCGTTATCTTTGGACTTGGGAGGCAGACGATGACTCCTCCGGTCCGTCAGCAGAGACACCGTCACTCCATCACATCGATTATTTGGTCAGACCAGACGATTGTTTACAGGCCGATCAATAGTTGGGGCAAATTGCAAATCACAACCAACGCACACAAACACGCCACGAACATTTAT
>CM042230.1:2871108-2958608 GCA_023566465.1 Cottus gobio | reverse complement strand
ATAATATCATATAGGAGTTATACACAAGAATACCCTCAAAGACCCTCAGAGAACCTCAGAGACCCATTTTCAGTCAAAATTGCAGATGCTTTTTACCGCATATTAAATCCTGATTTATCTCCTCATTCTATTTGAAGTCTATTTGAAAAATTTAAAAAGCTATAATATACCGAAAACCCTTGTGAAGATATATAATAAGGCCATATATGTGTTAGTGGTATATTGGTTTATGTTAGTACACAAACAAATTTAAAAAAAAATATTTTTTGAAAAATACAATTAAAAGTAAATCTTTATTATGTTAAATATATCAACGGACACGTTTTATTTAAATATAAAATAGCTCAATATTGTAGGAGTATCTGTGCAATGGTTGGCTTTGATTGGGTGAAGTTAAGTATTTTTAATAATTATTTTAGTTCAGACATGTCAATAACTCATGTTAACTCTGCTCAAGCTAGAAAGTTCCCACAGTCCTCGGTGGTCCCTGAACGGGGCTCGTTTCACTGCAGGGTGCTCCGTGGCCTTAGCACTGAGTAGGGAGCAGGAAGGCCTGGAATATTCATATTTCAGCCATAAGTAAGTACATTTTCATACTTTTTGCTGGACACAAATGACATTATTGTGCGTATCTTTGAGATGCTTTGTGTGAGAGTGGAACTCTGTAGGCTCTAAGGTTTCACAACCGTTGAGTTTAGCCTTCTAGCTAGTCCTCACTTTTTTAATCAGCATTTTTTCAAAACTCTGGGTGCATTTTGAGTCAATTTAGGGGTCATTTTAAGTCATTCCTATGGTTTATGTTTATATTTATTGTGTAATAGTGTTTTAAATATTACACAATTAACTTAAATTGACTTGTGTTGGGTTCTTTTATTTATTTATTTGATTTTATCTTTATTTTTTTGATATGCTCAGTTGCAGAGGCTGAAACCCAGTGTCAGTGTTGCCTTTAATTGAACCAGATTCTGGGATATCAATACATTTCTGCATCTACTGCATTTTATTTCTGCACCTCAACTTTTATTCTATTCTTTAATCTTGTTTTCTTCTGCATTATTTTTTTTATGCGTTTAATGGTTTAAAGCACTTTCAATGGCCTTGTTGTTGAAATGTGCTCTACAAATAAACTTGCCTCGTCTTACATTTGTGTCCCAGCTGAATTTTACATCTTCACCCAGAAATAGAAGACAAGACCAACGCTACTATTCATCAATGCAAACATGGAGAGTTCGGCAGGGCAGTGCGACAAAAGGCAAAGAGAAAAGTTTGCATGTATCTCGCCTCCTGCGTCTGAATCCATCTTACTTTTAGATTTTTGTTTTACTGTTTAATGATCTAATAATTCGGAGGATGCACCGATGCACGTGAGTGGTCAGAATCCTGAATATGGCGTTTACGTGTCACGGTGAAACGTATCCTCGTTCTTACTCAACATTCTTGTGCATTTTGCTTCAAAAGTCCGGCAACAAATATCAATTCATGCTTGTTACATGTGCACAGTCTTTTCAAAATAAACCTCCCTCCTCACAGGGAATAACTTATTTAGGTTAAGGAAATAAAACTACATAGTTAGTTTTCGGAAAAGATCATTTGGTTTAAAAAATTGGTAAAAAAAATTAAGAATCAACTGACTTCTTGACAGCGGTCTCCTGTGTGAAAGACAGTTTTATATATTTTTTTAATGTAAAAACACACATTTATGACATTGACAGTTACATGCACCAGAAAATAAAATTTTGTATCACATTCGCTGTCCAATTTGTAACATGGGTACCGTCCCTCAGCTGCACAGCACATCTGGCGTGACGGATGCTCTGCAGGTGTGTTGGTCCACACGTTTGGCATTTATCTGACATACAAGTACAGGTGCACTACTGGTCTCCAACTGTCCCCTCAGTCTGTATTGCATCCATATCGCAGGCTGCTTTACAGTTTCAGTTTTATGAATTTGTGCGTTGCAGAATTGGGGTTAATTAACCTCTAATTCGTTCTCGTGTAAACAGCACTTTGTTCAAAATCCCGACGCGATTCAAACTGAGAACGAAGCCTCGCTCGGTAACGAAGCAGGAGAGCTGCAGGTTGCAGTCGACCGTCGGCGTAATTGGCAAACTTCCACCGCGCTGAAGCCGGCCCGCTGACCTCTGACCTCTCTTGTGGAAAGCAAGCGCACAAAAAGAGAGAGTTGATCATTTGTGGGAGAAATCACATACATATTTTATACATGTACAGTCGTCCACCGCGTCTCACGCTGTCTTTCCTCTCCTGACACGAACACACATGCACAGCCGTCGCCGCAACAGCTCATCTGTCTCCGGGAGTCCAACACAAAATTAGGGCTACTCTCGGCTCCTAGTTGCCTAGGCAACCACTTGGAAATATGGAGGCTTTTTATTTTTTTCTTCCTGCACATGGACGAGCAGCGTGGCCGCGTTATTTACCACCAGCTGAGGCTGTAATCCCTGTCACCGACCCGCTGTGTCGCCTACTATACCCCTGGAAGAGAACATCCAACCCCCACGAGCAGCAGCACCACCCCCTCCCCTCGTGCGCATTCTCGGCATTGTGGGTCGCTGGGAACTGCGGGGCGACAGTTACCATGGCAATTTTGATAGTTATCTCCCCCGACCCCCCTCCACACACCCCCTGCACGTCAACAGGTGAGCTCTGCATTGTAAATGTGTCACGCTGTCACACGTGGATGAGGAAGTCTGCAGGGACGTGCACGGACGTGCACACACCCACAGTCCTCTGCACATTTTTGGTATTCAACCGAGTGTGCGTATTAACATACTTGCTACATATGCATGAGCCTTTTGTATGTATGCAGATGCAGAAAAAAAAATACATATGAGAATATAAAAGGTGACGTGCATGCTAACACGTCACATGTCAACATGCACACAGAGCGGCACGGACAGCAACCATGTGTCCACACAAACACAAACACACTAGTATGACACACAGTATGTTGTTTTTATATAGAAATTACGCATAAATGCACCCCCCACCCCCCCTCCCCACTCGCCCCATCAGTCAAAATCCTAATTGGCCGTCCATTATGCCAGAGTTCATTTGCATGGTTCCGGTTGAGGTGTTTACCAGATGTCTGCAGGTATCGCTAACATGATTAGGCTGCCGTTACACTAATTTATTGGGTTTGATCCTCTGGGTTATAAACTATAATCACTATAATACTGTGAAACTGCAGATTTTCACTGGAACACCTGATGTTTGTGGGAGGAATGGTTTGATGTCTGCGCTGGAAAAGGACTGTTTGTTTGTCCTTGCAGAATGTGAAACCCCCCCAAGGCATGTTCCTGCAACAACTTGACTTGAACAAATTTCAATATTTTTTACACTGGCTCTTCATGTAGTCCGCCATGTTGCACCGCCATGTTTCTACTGTTGCAAAAGCAAACCCTGTCTTTAGTGCAAGCCTTTTGCGTCTTTTCTGTTACCTGAAGGCCTCCATTGTTCTCCGGCACGCTTGGGAAACTGCAACTACCGGGACTCTCAGAGTGCAAAACCGTGGTATCGCCAACAGCTGTCTGACTTCCATTGTTCCGATAGTGGTGTTATTATGGTATGGTTGGTATCTGAGGGAGGCAAATGACAACATTTTGCATTTGTCAGCTAACGTTACCACAGTCTTGCAAAGGGAGAAGTGAGCCTTTTGTTGCCTAAACCAAACCACATGCAGGACCCAGGACGCTTTGTTAAAGTTGCACGCTTTGGGTGGCCACCATCCAACCAGTGGTGGTCTCAGGCTGTCTGAGGGGCAAGGGGGAAAAAGGGGCCCCAGCTTCACACTGTGGGGCACAAGCACACAGTTTTCTCCAGTGGAAGGGCATCCTAGAGGGAGTTCATCATGTTTTCTCCACTGGATGGACATCTTAGAGGGCACTTCATCATGTTTTCTCCACTGGAAGAGTATCATAGAGGGCAGTTCATCATGTTTTCTCCAATGGGAGGGCATTCTAGATGCACTTCATCATGTTTTCTCCACTGGAAGAGCATCATCATCATGTTTTCTCCTCTGGAAAGGCATCCTAGAGAGCACTTCATCAGGTTTTCTGCACTGGAAGACTATCATAGTGGGTACTTCATCATGTTTTCTTTGCAGCAAGGAACCTCCCCCCTCAAAATGAAATTGCAAAGAACAAGTTAGTAACATACATATGATATGTAGGCGACATTTTTTGGCCATTCATGTAATAATTGATTGACTGCACAAGATTATCCTTTAGTAAACAAGAGAGGCGGTTTGCTTGCTGTCACCCAGAGAAGAGACGCTTCCATTTGTGAGACAGTGATGGACGTGTGAACACAAAATGAGCTCAGACATGTTTCCAAAGATTTGTTATGACACATAAACATAAACACAGATAACAACATGTAAGAACACAACACACTCTGCAAACACACACACTTACACTGATCTCATCTAATCTTAATCGCACAAAAGTACACACTCTCACATATGCGGGGCTCTCATTCGCAGCCGAATCCCCACTGTCACAACATTACATGTAATGGACGTGTCAGTCTGCCAGGCGGCTTCACGATGGCTCACATTTCCTCAATTCCATCTAGCAAAAAGGCGAGGGGGGAATTTCAACAGTAATCTTTGTGGAAGTTGAAACGCGATCCGCTATCCAAATGACATCTAAATGACACGCTATAGGTGTCACGCCTATCTGAAATAGCAATCATCGGACGTAAATGTCAACGGGAATTCAACTCGAGGGTGTTTTAAGAGGGAAATTCTGATCCCGAGATTTAAATCCAATATAAATGGCTAATCTGACTCCTGAACGTCCTGCACGGCGACGATGTGGAGGTGGACTCAAATGCCAAGCAAATGTCACCGCTTTTACAGAAATACGCACATTTCTTATGAGATATGACTGGCAAGTATAATACACTGATGTATTTTTGCTCCAAACTGTGAATAGCTCGTGGGTAATATTCATGTACATGCATTATGTATTGAAAGCACCACATGTTGGCATTGCTGAACATAGAAATATTTGTTGATGTGGCGTGCAGAAAGGAAAACATGTTTTGACGAGGTATTGGATGCAATTTTAAATGTTAGATATGTATACTTCAAAGAGCTGGTACATGTGTTCTTCCTGGTCTTGTGAATGCTAGCACTGGGTACAAGTTAGCTGTGCTTACTTTAGAAATATCTAGATTCAGATTTTTGATATGGGGTTGTATGTGTACTCCAGTGTTCTGCGAGGTAAAATTACTGTTTTTGTCAATGGAGTAGTCCGGTGGCTTTGAATATAGCCATATAAAGGCTTCAGTCTGCAGGCGTCGTGTTTAAGATGCTCGCCATGTACTCGTTACGTTCATGATTTAAGTCCAGTTATTTTTGTTGCATGTCTTCCCATCCAATTAAAGCAACAATTCCCTGCGGAAATCAATTCCTTTAAAGTCACAGTACGTGTGAATAATCTGCATGAATATTCCTGACTAGACTCAGAAGGTGTTAAGCCTCCAAGTACTTCACGTAAAAAGTGTACAGTACTTAGAGGAGGCTGATCATTGGAGTGGATGAGACCAATCATGTACTTGTGGAAGTATTAGTAGCAGCAGTGTGACCTAGTACACACACACACACACAAAGGGCCGGTTATCATTATTATTCTCAGTGAGTCCACTTGGAGGGTTTGCAACCTCAGGGTCGGAACCCCTGAGTCTGGATCCAGGCGTTGGCCCTGATCCTGGTGTTTATTCACTGCTCAGGCTACAGCGGGCCGGGATGCTCGGGGTCTCCATCCTGCACTCCGAGTAGGTTATTAGTACGCCGGGCAGCATTACGGCCCGGATTAGAATTCACTTCCACCTGCGACGAGCGGAGAGCGGAGTCCATTCAACATTTCATTCACTCGCCACAGTCATTTGCAATGCCCCGCATCGAGTCTCAGAGTTAATATAGCGTGACTCGGCTACACTGACCCATAAATTACACTTGCTGTTGACGATCATCGGCTGCCTTGAAATGCACTCCTTCTGAAGGTTGGTTTGTAGTTGGGAGGCGACCCCGTGAGCGGAAAGTTCAAACCCTGCAACCACAGACGTGTCCGTCAGATCCCAATCTACTGCCTCGCATGTTTCTTTTCCGTGCATGAGCTTCAAGCTAAAGAAACGGTGCAAATGGCATGTGTTGACAAGCTGGATCGTGATATTTCATGATCTTTGATGCATGAGCTCAGAGACACATGCTCCAAATTAAGCTGGTTAATGTATTATAATGCCTTGCATCAATGCTATTGATATGCTGATCTATGACTGGAATCTGAATGGAAGTTTTCATTAGCCAGAGGAATTAAAATCCCATCTCATAAATTAAACAAAAAAAAACCTTTGAGATTTAATTGATTTCCCTGGTGGGGTGAAGATCCATTCAACACATAATTATAGGTTTCATGAGGATTATCAACATAATACTATAAAAAAAAAGCGTAAATGTCAAAACGAGGAACAGAAAACCGCTTCTGCACGAGAGATAACAATGACATAACATTTAGTTTTTTTTCCCATCTCGGCTATTATCTGGAGACTTTCGCTCCAGAGTGTAATGATTCATAAAGCAGGAGACTGTGCACCATATAAATGTAAATGTGACGGAGAGTTCGTATCTCACAGTCATTTTTAGAATAAACTGTTTGAGTAGAGAATATTACAGCTGTCACGCGTGTGGCTTGTTTTTTTTAAACGTTTTTACAGTTTTATGTGCATTTTCTTTTCCTTGAGCAAATATGTAATTATTGTTGTCATTTTGTCTCAGCAAATTTTGCAGAATATTTATTTCCCCTCAGTGAAAACAACAGCCATTACCTCAACTAAGTGACATACTTTGTTCTTTTCAGAGGCCGGGTCAGTCGAAGTCTTTTTTTCCCTTTTAAAAAAGAAAAACGTCTTTTGTTTGGCTCTCAAATTGCACAACTAAAAAGGCTGATAATGACTGGTTGTGAGATAAACGTGCATCACTTTGTTTGTGAAGACATATTTTTCCAAATAACTCAACATGCAATTTCACAATTCTAAAAAAGGATCCCAATCACATTATTATACTCCATGTTTTTGTTGTTAATTAAATCACTGTCGTGCCATTTCATTATGGAGAGATGGCGAAATAATGGAAAGGGAAGAAAAGCTACACAAAGACACAGCTTCAGAGACTACACTTGTTTTGTAGTTTAATAATAATAATTCATCACACATGCCATTATGTTTAAGTTACTAATAAAATACTTAGAACAAATACAATGTAGGACTAAAAGGTTCAGGTTCCCTCTGATATCTGGGATAGCTATACCAATAAACTGAATTAAGTCTAAAAACACATGATGCAAAACAAGAGTAGTGTAATATTCAGGCCCCCCCAAAAAAAATGAAATAAAAATGTCAATGGAGCTCAGGACTCATCCTGCTGCACCGCTCATGTTTGAGATTCAGAGATTAAAGATTTCCCGTTCCCTCGAAAAAACTGTCAAAAAAAGAGAAAACTTTCCCCCAAAACTTCCTTCCCATTGAAAAAGGAAAGAAAATGGAAAAAAAAGTAGTTTCATAGGTTTGTGTTGAAGTAGAAGCGGCCATTTAAAACGCATGTTCCAGCTTAGCAAAATACCACCAGAGGTAAGTGCGAATTTCAGTTTTCCACATGAGGAAATGTATTCTCCCGGTTCAGGAATCCATTTCCGAGAGGCCTGGTCATCCCTCTCGAGGTTGTCAATGTAGATTTCACTTAAAAGCGTGACGTGCTCTCTCAACGCGGCCGGTAATCCGAGCAGGCTAACGGCGCTACGCTCCCACCGACGGCTAGCGTTTCACTTGTAATCCGGTTACACGCCGCGTAATCCCACCCACCCCCTCGCCGCCACGCCGATGTCACTCACCGGCTCCGACTTGGACATCTGTTAGCTATCTGCAGAGACAGACCTGGAGCGATGGTGACAGACTCTTGATCGAGGAGTCCTCGAGTCGACAGGATGGGAGTTTGGAGGCAGACAGCCGAGCGTACGGGGTGACGAGCGGCGGGGCCCGCCAGGAGGAAACCTGCCCTCCCACCCACGAGCCTGCGACCCCCCGGGGGGCGCGAGCTGGTGTGTGCTCATGCCAGCAGATGATAGCAGCCGGTGAGCAGACGGCGTGTGTGTGTGTAGGAGTGTGTGGTTAAGTTGAGGCAGACTACATACAGACCGGAGCTTCATAGCGGGGAGGCGATCAAACATGATGCGCAACAAGAACAATGCAAACGCACACACGGTCTGGTTTATCATACTTATGAGCACCTTCACACAATGCATTTGTCTTTCACACTTATATATATACATAAAAACTAGGGATGCAGCGATACCACTTTTTTACAAACCGATACGAGTACGAGTATTTTTATTTGTGTACTTGCCGATACCGAGTACCGATACTTCTTAGATTTGGTCTCCATGAAAGTGCAATTAATTTGGAGGCAGATTTTATTTTATCCTCTGCAGATTATGTCAAGCCTATAGTACAAAATTAACAGAAGGCTATCCCAAGCTTTAAACTTCTTGTGGAAGTCCCTCTAATGTCGGACCATCAAACGCCCCCGTGTCCGGGTTCATAATATCATCCGTAGCCGCACAACAGCGTCTGAATGAGGCCGCTGCCAGCGCTGCTTCAGGTGGACCAGCAGCAGCTTGATTCAAACCGGCAGGACGGCGGTGATGACGCGCAGAGCTTCTCAATTATAGATATATTAAATATGGAAAATTTCAACTCTCGCATCTAACGTGCCGCCCGGCGTAAATTTGCGTCTGTCGCAACCACACGCGTCTGTGCATAGACTTTACATGTAATCTGGTCGCGCGAAACATTTGCGTCGCGTTCGGTGTGAACGCACCATTACTCTACACACCTTGCTGCAAGAGCCGCAAGAGAGCGACGAAAGCCACGGGTTGCCGACCCCTGCCCTAGACGTTGAAGTCAGGTAGGACACAAAGCGCGACCAGTTTGTTGTAGTGAAATACTGTTGAGTGGTATCGGTTCTTGGTATCGGCAATTGAAAACGAATACGAGTATGAGTATTTTAACGCAGTATCGGCCCGATACCCGGTATCGGTATCGGTGCATCCCTAATAAAAACCCAACATAAATTAGATTTTTTTTCTTTCTCAATTTTCATTTTCTTTTGTTCATTTTGTTAAGAATTTTTTTTTTTTGCTTCAAAATATTTTGGTTGACTTTTTTTATAACCACACTTATTTTTGGCCCATTTTACGTATCAAACGTAGTTATTTAAACCCAAACGAGATCTTTTCCTAAACCTAACCGGGTAAACATAATCACTAAATATGCAGTAGGCATAAAAAGCTGAAACTTTTCTTTTTCTTTTCCTTTGAAGACAAAAGTTTATTTTTAAAATGACTGAATGTAACAACAGGAAACTGACCAACCAAAACAGACACTAGAGGGGAACCTATGAGAATATGTTAATCACACATGGATAAATGGCTTTTTCTTTATGCCATATGTTCACAATAGTGTAAATTAAAACTGCAGTGTGGCCGGGACAGGATTGTGTGTACCAAAGGATTACAATACATATATATGTATATAATGTATTACACACTGTAGTTCAAGCAGTTCTCAATAGACGTCCACCCTCGCTAATACAAATGTAATTTCCCCCATTGTTCGGTCTTCATTACATTACCTCTCACTGAAACTTATAGATTTAACATTAATTTCCCATTAAGGACTCGCTCACACACACTTCCTAAATCATGTTGACAAGAGGGTAAGCACCGTCCTCCACACACATATGCACACCCTCAGGTGTGCTGCTGATGTGTCAGGACGCGCTCCCCCTCCCCCATAAATCACACCTTGGAGGAGAAATCAAAGACTGACAGGCACCGCTGAGGCTGGGAGGGAAATCAAGAAGAGGGAAATATCATGTTTCATAATTGCGCGTGGGTGAAGCATTTGATATCACCACAAACCGCTGATTACAGCCGACAAGTGGAAATGTTCTTTTTTTTTTTTCCCCTGAGTGATACATGAAGCATTTGATGGCATGTGATCTTTTTTGAAAGTGTTTTTTTTTGTTCATTCTGAAGCACCTTCAATTTCAAACATTGTGTGAAATGTGCTGAGCGAGCAGCTTGAATATTTCACCGGTTGATATTCTCACGATGGTCTTAATTCAGACCATTGAAATGCAGTTTATGGCTCAAAGATTCAAATTTATATGCAAACCAAATAAATAATATAATGTTGGTGAATGTTTGAGCCAATGCACACTGAGAGCATGTTTATTCTTTTTAAAATCAATCCCACCCTCGCGGGGGAGACTGAAAGATTGTTATTTAAAACTGTAAAACAATCAAATATATTAAAAAACAGAACCAAAACTGCTGTATTTGGATGTATTCAGCACCATAAGTAATATACAAGTGAAATATATGGTTCGGTACATGAGAAAATTCAAATGGGCCAAATGCCCATTTTGGAGAAATGAATTATCTGAATTATCTTTACTAAAACCTCTTTAACTTTGTTCTGCTTCATTTATCAAAGTCAAACTTTGCAGAGAGAATGTTCACATATTGAGTCATGAATGAGGTTTAGACCTCAAGTTTTCTTTTTAAGGCGAACCTACAACTTTTTCAAATTTTGCTGTGTGTCATCTTCATTTACTCTTAACCACCAACATACAGACTGATATTTACACATCTGAACAAAATCTCACATCTGTTGCATTTCATATGCACAGTTAACAGTTAAAAACACAATGAAAATCTTACTTTGCCAGGTCCTCCCAAACTAATTAAACTCAAGATAAATATTTTAATCCATGCATTTATTGCCTTTAATGAGGAGCAAAAAAACACAAGAGACTTTCAACTGAGCCAAAGTGACTCGACAGGAGGGGATGAGTCAGTTATTAATCATCATGTGGTTTGTTATTAATCTTCTAATCTCTCCAAAACAGTCCATTCCCTTCATGCTGAGAGGAAATATGTTGTATTAATTTACCATAATGCAACTTTTCTGCGCATTTTCCGTCACACCCTGTGTCTGCTGCCAATAATATATACATAAATACATATATATAGATTCCTACAATAATCATGTTAGCAAAATTAGAAAAAATATCTAGAAAAAAAAGCGACCAATGTGCACCTGCTTTTGGCAAAAACAAAAAGATTGACGAGCACAACATTAGTGAACCCCACTGCTCGTATCTCCATCATCATTGGCTGAATCCAAAGCCTCCGATTAATATGCATGAAGGAGACGAGGCTCGGTGGGCTTCAGACGACAGCCGAACGCTGCTTCCCGTCTGGCGTTCCGGTTTGATGAATGGCATCAGAGCGCGTCCGAGACGAGGCACAAACGAGGGCCGGCGTGTGGGCGGAGCCGTGGTGATGAACACCGCGTCCTCTGAGCGAAGGACTTTCTCTCGTCACACATCTGCAAAACGATCCAGGAAACGTTGGGGAACCTCCTATTGGCACTTTGTGTATTTTCCTTTTTTGTATTTTTGGTATATTTTGTGTTTTCTTTGTTTTTTTGTATTTTTTGTATAGCATTCTGCAAGAAAACAACATTATTTTTTTGTATTCTGAAAAAAGTAAATTATGCATTGTTTATCAGAAGAACACAAACTATATTTTGTATTTATTTAATTTTTTTTATTTTTCTATTTTCTGCTTTTTTTTTTGTATAGCATTCTGCAAGAAAACATACTTTTTTTTGTATTGTCAAAAAAGTGAATTATGCATTGGTTATCAGAAGAAGAAAAAAAAACAATTGTTTTTAAAGACATTAGAATACTTTTGGGTTGAACAATCGATATCCTGAAACGAGTGACCTGACCACTGAAAGAAAACACGACCCGTGGGCACCTTTTGGTGTCTGTACCCTATGAACCCTTCCAGGCGTCCAATGCAAACCCATCCATGTCGTTATTAGACGCTCAGAACAAACAGATGTCATATTTTAGAGCGAGAAGTCTTCTAGTGGCAGGAGTAATGGTGGCTCGGGGAGTAATGAATAAACTGCACCAAAATGCTGGTATTTGGCATCAAAACTATTGCATGCATCCTCCTCTCACTTCTCCGGGCTGAATAGCTATACATTTCTCCTATAGCTCCGGTTGATGCCACATGTCCTCGCTCTGCAGGTGGCTAATATTAGTCTCTTTGGGGGGGGGGGCGATGCTTTGCCGGTCCCCCAAGGCCCATCTGTCTTCGCTTGTCACACAGCGTGGGATAATGGCACTGGTTACTGCTGCTCCTCACATCAGGGGGACCCTGCAGATTCCCATCTATCAGCTGGTGTGCGACCTGGCCGAGGAATCTTCTTGCTATTTAATTGCAGCTTTTTTTTTGTGCCCCCCTTTTTTGGTGACCTCTCATTTGAATGAGGAGGGTATTAGCGCAGTCAGGATGTCAGCAATTAGTGTCTCGTCTTCTCTCGGCTGGCACTTGTTGAGCGGAAGGTGAAAGCGGTCAGATACAGTCGAGAGGAACAAAACGGTGACCTTTACGAATCCGAGAAGTCCCGTCCCTCCCCCCCCCGATTCGGATTCATCCAAAACACAGAGCTCCGACACACGGCGTCACAGCAGCAGCCTCGTAGCCAACGAGCAGCCAGCCATACCGACTGTCCCCGCCCCCCCTCCGTCGTCATTCACTAATCCAGAGAGCAAATCTCCATATGCCTGGACAAACCTAATTAACACCCATCACTTATTAACACGCGGCGCTGGGCTTTTCTTCTCTAATTAGATGGCTTTTATACGAGCGACGGCTCGACAGCGTTTCGTGGCCTCGAACGCGTCGCAGAACATCGCGGGGTCTTTTGTTTTCAACCCCCCCCCCCCCCCCCCCCCTACACACACCCACACCCTCCCTCATCTCTCGATCGGCCACATTTCATGCAGTCGAGTGCCAGGCTATTAATCACCAAGTCATTAGCTATGCATCAATTACTCGAGATGCCCACCACGCTTTTTGATTAGAGGCTGGGCAAACTCTGGAAGAGTGATTTGGTGAATATTCAACAATTATTTTTTAAACGCTTGCCAGTTCTGGCCCCCCTCCCCACACACACAAACACACACACACAAACACAGACACACACACACCTAGAAGGCATCTGGCCATATCAGACGCTTATATCAAAATCAAATGCCTATTAATCCAAATTGCTCAATGATAAACTTCACGGACTCAGACTTGTTACACCTGCACCGCAAATTCAAAAACAGATTTTCCATGTTGGGGGGGCTCCATCATGGCCACAGCAGCATTTGAATACACAATTTGCCTCTAATTCCCCCCCTTGCTGAGCCCCGTCCAATCCATACATGTTACAGCTCGGTACCTGTGGCAGTTTCCCACCATCAGCTTCGTATTTTCCCGTTAAAGGGATAGTTTGCTGGTTTTGAAGAAGGGTTTGTATGAGATGCTTAAACACAGTCAGCTTGCAGAACCTTTTATTCACGTAATGGTGGCCCAGCAAAGTAGATTCCCCCAGTACACCCAGTTCGGCAAAGCACACAGGAGTACCGGCCCTGGGAGTAAAGTCCTTTTACCATTTATTTTAGACACCTACAAAAAGTCAATATCAGTTTAAGTGTGCACTAAATTCACCGCTTCGAAGCCACCAAACTCAAACTGTCACTTCAGTTCCCAAACTACGAAGCATGCACTTATATATACAGATTTCTTGCAAGTGGCTAAAATAAAGCAGCAACCTGTATTACTTCGCTTCAAGCCTGATACTAAAGTCTCTTTCTCCAAATTTGCGGCATGCTGACCATCGTCTATAATACACAGGATATGGATATCCAGTATATTTATATATTAGATATTTAAGTATCTCATTCAACCAACCAAAACAAATTAACTCACACAAGCCAGTAGCAATGCTGAACTTATTCTTTGATTAGTATTAAAAGTGTAGACAAAAGTGCATTAAAGACACCAGAGGAATACAGCTGCAAATACATTTCACTTAATCAAACAATGGTCGCAAACTTTCTATTAAACGAATCCTTAAAAAGATATAGCAAGATATGACATGCATCCTCCCTGCAGCCTTTATTTGGTTCATCTTGGAGCTTCTGTGCAGCTCTTGAGCGCCGTGGCTAAAGCAGATAGCTGTATTATCCTGGAGGAAGAGGATTGGTAACCACGGGGCTGCAGCTACCCGGCAACAGGAACCTGGGCTGGGAAAGCGAAGCAGGAACTCTCCTTAATTGACAGGTGCCTCGGAGCAGCTGTTGAGCGCGGCCTTAATTAACACTTTCACCCCTAATTGCTTTGTACCGCACGGCGACCGGCCGTGTTGTTAATGTCCCAGAAGTGAGTGGATGTAACACTACAAGGCCGAGAAGAAGGAACCAAATCGATTCCAATAAAGTCCCCGAATCGGGTCCAGGTGACAGAGAGACACCCACAGAGAAAAGAAGCTCTTAAATAACGTTTCTTGTAGAAACCATGAAATGTAAAAACAATAATTCCTGCTAAAAGCCAGCATCCAGCCACCTGCCGTTTAGCACAATCTGATTTCCCTCTGGAGACACTGCATTAGAGGATCTCCTGCTCCTCTGGGCGTTGTGGGGGGTAATTGTTCAGCCAGATGCTGCGATGTCGGCGCTCATCACCGGAGCCGTGAATAAAAAACTTGAAACTTGACAATGGGATCCCTGCAGCCGGCTGTCCTTCTGAGGTTAACGGCTGGAGGACAACCTGCTTTTTTCTTCCCTGTAACCTGAACTCACCCGTATACAATATTTCTGAGGAAACGTCCAGCGCCCTGCGTTTACGTTTGAACAGGAAGTCATGGGGCATTCTTGGAGCCCGGCGAAGAGTGAAGGGGAGGAAGTTGAGGCGACATCCCTTTCCATTCCTTAGTGTCAACATTGGTTTCCTCTAATTGCAGTGGCTAACAACACACTCTGTTGTGCGACAAACCAATCTCAAACATCTAAAAAGGTACACCCTTTTTGGCGCTTTCAACTGCCTGCCATCAAAAGTGAAAGTTCAGAAACAGCTGGTAAGCGAACCCTGTGAGTTATTGTGTGGCACATGCTGCTGGACCTCCATCCCCAAGATCGGCTTTGTTGTTGAGCCTAGTTTTCCGGTACAAAAACTCCATTCTTAGAAGAACCCGAGGCATCGAGGGCTTCGTACTTTAGAGTAGACGCTGACATTAGCAACAAGAGGATAAACAAGTGGTGCTTTCCACAGACGGCTTCTTTTCACCCCTTTGGTGTCTCAGAGTGGTCAAGTGAGAACATCTGGAGCGAGAGAGGAACTTTGTGGTCAGTGAGTTAACCCCTCGGACGCCCAGTGTTCCCGAGTCAGACAACCTTCCTGAGGAGGAGTCCGAGCTCGAGGAGTTTATGGAGAACATGCCTGATTGCGTCAGGATCCAACCCGTGGACACGATAACAAAAATGTGAAATTACTATATGGAATTAGACAGTCTTCTCATTTATGGTCTTCTTTACTTATGTTGGTCATATCAGAATCAGAACCATTCATTTGCAAGGTATGTTACACATGTGACATTATTTTTGATATTCTGATAGTCTACTGTTCAATTGTAAATACTCATCCATTTATTAATTCTCATTTATTGCACTGTGTATTGTTAAATGTTAAATATATGCACCTTCCTCCAGGACAAATTCCTTGAATGTGAAAACAAACATGGCAATAAATGGTTCTGATTCTGGTTCTGATTCTGATCAAACAACATCAATCAACAGTGCAATAGAAACATCACATTTACAATAGAATATAAAATAAAGTGCACAGACGAACAGATAGCATTACTATTAAAGTGTATTTAAACATGGATCTGTATTAAAATGAGTTTTCTAGAATCGCCTCAGCACTCAGCAGACATTTTGGGAAATCTGGTCCTATTTTTCCTCACAATTACATCTTTGTCCGAGGCCGGCATCTCAGAATGGTCGGGCTTGATAGACGTGAACTACTCGCTCTCATCTGCACAAATCCTCGCCCGAGGCAGTGAATTCAAAACCAGAGGCGGAGTCGGGTCTAAAGTGATGGAGGTCTAGCACCCTCAGGCTAATCACAACAGGACCCGGCTCATTGTGGTGCCTCAGAAGGCTGTTCATTTCAAAAGCACAGACTCGGGATAAGTGCTTTTTAAAAAAATAAATAAAACCTGGGCTACTGGACATGAAAAGAAAAGTGCCATGAAAAGCTTCTCTACATTAATTGACACTCGTGGGTCCATTAAATACTCGCGGCAGCTCGGTGTGGCTCCTCTCGATCGGAGCGCTCCAAAGCGATCACGGGAGTTAATCACGTTCAAAAGAGCGCCGCAATTTCCTCACACGAGCGCGGCGGCGAGGATTAATGGCAGGCGTCACAGAAGGAATCCAATAGACGGGTGATTAGCATTCCTCGGAGATAGTCCCAAGATTCGGCGCATTGCCTGATAATCGGAGCGCATCGCTCTGACACACAACATGGACCTCCATCCCAGAGGGTTAGGGTAGATTCATCACACCAGAGGAGCGTTGTTAAGGAAAGGGTCCAGTTGTCCTTGAACCACATGTGTCACCGCGGTGAGACTAGGCGGGGCTGATGTATCGCCGCGCTCGTCCCCTGAAGGCGGTTCGCTTTGTTTTATGCGACCTTGATCACAGCGAGCTGACAATCACGGCTCAAGTGATGACGGTAATCTCTTGACCCTCGATGTCGGGGCTCCTTGTTAGAGTGATTGATCGTAAGCAGCAGGCGGAGGTCAGGCACACTGTGGGCAGCTGGACCCAGGGAGGGTTGTTTTCCTTGAATCACATAGATGGATGTTTTGGGACACGTTCATATCAGAAGTATTTGCGGTGGAATGACAATATTATTAGCTAGCTAGTAGACCACAAATAGCACCATTAAGCTACTAAACGCTCCACTACGTTCACCTCTTTATTTATTTTTTATTTTACCTTTATTTAACCAGGCAGATCATTAAGAACAAGTTCTTATTTACAGTGATGGCCTGACAAAAAGAAACAACACAAACATGTAATGACATAAAAACATACAAAGACATAAAAACAGGGTTAAAAGAAACAAAACTAAGCATTATAAGCAATTAACACCATTAAATCAGCAGGCATAGATGTATAAACAGGACACTAAGCGAAGAATTAAATGGAGGGGAAACATTTGCAGGAATCTGTGAGATGGTGTGAGATGGTGTGTTTGAAGGCCGGGATGGAAATGAATGTGACCAGTTTGAGGTGTTTTTGTAGTGCATTCCAGTCAATGGCAGCAGCCGACTGGAAAGATGCAAGACCAAGTGTGGATCTAGTTTGAGGGGTTGTAAGCAGGATGTGGAGAGAGGACCGGGTGTTATATGTGGTGGGTAGCCTATGCAGCAGGCGGGATAAATAGGGGGGTGTCTGATGAAGGATGGTCTTGTAAATGAGAGTGAGCCAGTGAATATGACGACGAGTTAGAAGTGATGGCCAATTTACCAGAGAGTAAAGACTGCAGTGATGAGTATTTAGGGGGGCATTTGTAGCAAAATGGATGGCAGAGTGATAGAGTGTGTCCAGTTTGGCAAGCGTGCCCTTCGATGCAGTTCTATAGATAGTGTCACCGAAATCAAGTGTGGGGAGAATGGTCATTTTTATAAGCGTGAGTTTGGAAGAGGAAGTGAAAGCGTGGCGGTGGCGATAAAGGAAACCGAGTTTGGCCCGCACCTTAGACTGTAACCAAGAGATGTGATGTGAAAAGCATATTGTAGTGTCTAACCAGATACCCAGGTATTTGTAGATGGAGACTTGCTCCAAGATTGCCCCCTCACAGATGGAGATGATTAAAGGAGGCGGAGAGGGGGCACCCTTCCGATGAAACCACATGGCTTTTGTCTTAGTTGTGTTGAGTGACAGTTTCAGTTGTGAGAAGGCATGTTGTACCTGGAGAAAGCTATCTTTAGCCGGTGTGGTGCAGGGCCGGGAGGCGTGGAGGCTGACTTGGTCTCTATAAATATCTGGGTGGTGCAGCATCCCTGTGTGTGTGACGCCATCGCTGAAGATGGGTTCGGGTTGCTTTTGTAACTCCTCACTTCATAAAGCGACCGGCTTCAAGATGAATTCGCCTCGAGTGCAGTTCTCAAGGTCTCAGCTCTCGAGACTTGCGTCGCCTCATCTGCATACAAAGTAGAAACGTATCACCCGCTTTGCTGCAGAACGCCAATTTACGACAACAACAACAACAACTTGAGGAAGACGCTCATAAGTCTGGTTCCGCCGCCCTTTTGGCTCGGAGCAAAGTCATGACACCTCACTTGTCTCGTCGTCTCCTCCGGGCATCACCTCGCACGCACACAACGGTGCTTTACATCCAGTCCTCCCAAGTTTATTTCCAGATAATATCAGCAACATTATCTTGCTGCGCTGGTGGCTTATTGTTCCCGAGATGAAAACTGAGGATCAGCCTCAGTCTGTTTATCAGCTGAACGCCGTTGACCGGATTTTAATGGCAATTTGTGGAATGATGCCGGAAACGCTCAGCTCCAGCATTTCCTACATTAAGGTGATTGGCCCAAAGGGGAGGGGGGGTGGGGTGGGGGGACCTTTTGTTCAACTCTGAATATTATTCTACCAGATTTCAGATATGACTTTTTGCATTGCGACTTTTTCCAAAGCGACTGTGGCTCAGTGGTTAGCAGGTCTGTCTTTCAATCAGAGGATCGGTGGTTCAAACCCCGGCTCGGCCAGTCCGTGTTGTTGTGTCCTTGAGCAAGACACTTAACCCTAATTGTTCACCGTTGCTGTGTCTACGGTCTACTGCAGGGGTATTCAACTAAAATTCTGCAAGGTCCAGTTTGAGACAGGTTCCTTATGCAAAGGTCCGGAACATCACAATAATGTCTAATTTGCACTATATGATTTTGTGCTAAACATATTGACAAAGCCAACAGTTGAATTAACATCTGTATGTAGTCAACGACTGACTGTCAAATTAAATAAAGTACAATGAATTAACATCTAAACAATATTTATTATTACAGATTTCAAATTTAACTGGAAGAATTATAAATAGTACATACTATAATAATAGATACATTATCTTCTCTTATTTCAAGTAAAATAAAGGCTGGATTTAAACAGAAAGCTTTTGAAAAATGTGACTATAAATTACATTAATAAATAAAGTCCTTAATTTTAGAAAGAATTTAACTGAATTGTCATGCAGCTTCAAATTCAGTTTATTCGGGCGTCAAGTGATGTCACATCGCTGCTTTTAATATCGCTGATATATAATATAACATGAGACATACTGCTCTTGAACTGGTTGTGGGAATAATAAACATATAAGAGTCCATCCATTGTTAAAGGCTCTCTTTAAGATTAGCTTAGATATATAGATATTATATAGATAAGCGGTCCACATTTCTCTGACTCTCGTACTTTTCCAACTATCCGGTCTCTCAGTCTCCTGTCGCTCCGTGTGTGTGAACATCTCACTTGAGTCGAGGGCGGGGCTTAACGCAATACACACATGTGATTGGTTGAGTAGGCAAGTGACAGGATTTTCAAGGCGTGTGATTGGTCGTGAGTGTTTCCTGGACCGCTGAATGAGAGCTGCAAAGGCAGGAAAAGCTGCGCCGGTGAAATAGAAGCGATCCATCAACAGTTAATAATTCGGTAATAATAATTAGTTTTCGGTCCAGGGTCCAGAGACAACTACGTCTGGGTCCGGACCCGGACCGCGGTCCACCAGTTAGTGACCACTGATCTACTGTATATCATGTAAGTCTCTTTGGATAAAAGCGTCAGCTAAATGTAATTGCAACAAAGTATCGGTTCTGCACGCAGCCCTTCTGGGAGGGAGGAGCCAAAGCAAAATTGCCAATTGGCCGGCTCCGAATGGCCACGGCGACGCAGCGATACCTTAAACTTCCTGGTTGCCCACATCTGGCTCACATGAACGGCGTTACTGCCGTGACAGATCCCTCTGATCCGGCCCACATGCCATCTGGGACATAACAGAACGCACACTCACACAAACAAACATCACAACACACTGAACACATCCCACACACTCCCTCCACAGGTCTCCAGAGAGACGTGGTGGTGTTGGATGCACCGGGTGTCGCTGACAGCACTCGAGCATCCGCCCCGCTCCTCCCAACGGGTGTTGAAGCATTCCATTGCTCCGCCCCATCGCAGGCTCCAGGCTCTTTTTATTTCAATTAATTAGCATAAATGTATGCGTGCGAGTCCTCAGCCCCCCCCCCCCCCCCCCCCCCCCGATGATCTAGTATGCAAATGTTAATTAGAAATTGATGTATTGCAGGAGGGTTTAAAGTAATGACATCCCGGGGGGGGAACCTTCGCCATAAAACACCACGATCCTCCCTGACAGTGTGGCTTCTGTGGCGCAAAGTGCCGAAGAATTCACCTCCGAGCCAAAACTACCCGCCACAAATAACGAGCATCGACCGCCGAGATAAACAGAAGAGGATATTAAGAATTCATCAGAGTAAATCTCGGAGTTCTTTCTCGCTCATTTCAAGGAGCCGCTGAGACGAGCGAATTAGTGGAAGTATGTGAGAACGTTGATATTGTTTGGTACGGCGGCGTGTACACGGACAAGGATTATGAATATGATCACTTTTACATTATGGGTCCACAGGTTGCATGGTTGACTACTTATTGGCACAGAGTTCATAGACGAAGAAGGGAAGAGCGGTGAAACTTTTCTTCCTGTTTGGAAAACCTTTGACTGGATGAAGCTGCACGCGCTCCCTGAGTTGCAAATATGAGGAAACTGTTGGGAAAACAGTTGATTTCATACCTGCAGATAATCATTTAGTACATTTTGTAATAGTTATAACGATTTTTAGGGGCGTTGATTATAAAAAACTAAATTAGAAAACCTGATGAGCAAAACAAAAGTGTTTGAGTCATACATGGATGCTCCAACAATCACCAGGCCTCTTTATTTGACTAATATTGGACTAAGTATTTGCAAATTAACATTTTATGTTCGGATCCACAGTCGTTGAATCAGCTTTTTACAGACGAATTAAAAAGGGGAGAAAATAAAGCGTCTGAAGACGTGGTGGCGAACTCAAGTGAAGAATAGTGTGAACAAGTAAAGCACAGACTCTGCTCATCTATGAAGTCCCTTTCTAGTTTCTCACTAGAGTCACATGACTTTAATTTGGAGCACCAAATGTCTCGCGCTGCATTTCCCGAAACACAAAATGTATATTTCATGGCACGGAATGCATTATGTGCACAAAATGCTCCTCGGGGCGCCAAGTATAACCATCCTGTGTGTGCCTGTGTAATGCATTTCTTGCAACAAAATGAAGAAAATGAACTGGTTATGATTATAATCTAATTACCATGTCATTATCATACATTAATGCGCAGCAGTTGGGTGGCGATGCACTTCGAGCACACAAAATCTTTCTTTACCTGCTTGACTGTATTGAGGCCACAGCCGTATTCCCAAATTGCCGTAATGTGGTGTTATAAAATCTGGTGGCAGCATGAAGTTACTTCAGCAGGAAATAATGAAGCGTGTATGGAAGTAGCTCGACTGTCAGTCTGAATTTCCATTTTGTTCACTTCAGTCTTTCAGCCTGATATTGGTTTCAATGTTCAATCCGTTCACCTCACAGGGAGAGAATCACACAGAAATCCATCTCATCAGGATCAGATCATGTTTTTGTCTCCGAACCGCAGCCGTTTGGACCAATCGGCGTCCTGCGAGGAGCGAGTGGCAAATAAGGGGCTTACGTGCATGTGACACGGAGCGGCCGTGGCCCCGGTGGACAAAATGAGGGCGGGGCTTGCAATCACACGAGGAGGGAGGAGCCTGAACAATCAGAAGACAAATGGAATACACAGGGTGTTACAAAATGTCCCATTTGTATGAAAACTAGGGATGCACCGATACCGATACCGGTATCGGGTATCGGGCCGATACTGCGTTAAAATACTCATACTCGTATCGTTTTCAATTGCCGATACCAAGAACCGATACCACTCAACAGTATTTCGCTACAACAAACTGGTCGCGCTTTGTGGAGAAAAAGATTTGTTGTCCTACCTGACTTCAACGTCTAGGGCAGGGGTCGGCAACCCGTGATCCAGAGCCGCATACGGCTCTTTCGTCGCTCTCTTGCAGCTCTTGCAGCAAGGTGTGTAGAGTTATGCTGCGTTCACACCGACCGCGACTCAAATTACTGCCGTCCTGCCGGTTTGAATCAAACTGTTGCTGGTCCACCAGAAGTAGCGCTGGCAGCGGCCTCATTCAGACGCTGTTGTGCGGCTACGGATGATATTATTGTAGCCGAGTGTCTGTTGTGTGTCTATATTTGTAATTCTAATAAAATGAAAACACGCTGCAGGGTAACTTGAACCACTTTTTTATCTCCTTCACACACGTATATCCCACAATTCCACTCTTTTCCTTTCCGTTTCTCCCTCCACAATAAAACATAACTTGGAACACAGCTTCCTATATAATTGCTCGATCCCTAATATTATCGCTTACATTATGAACCCGGACACGGGGCGTTTTATGGTCCGACATTAGAGGGACTTCCACAAGAAGTTTAAAGCTTGGGATAGCCTTCTGTTAATGTTGTACTATAGGCTTGACATAATCTGCAGAGGATAAAATAAAATCTGCCTCCAAATTAATTGCACTTTCATGGAGACCAAATCTAAGAAGTATCGGTATCGGCAAGTACACAAATAAAAATACTCGTACTCGTATCGGTTTGTAAAAAATGGTATCGTTGCATCCCTAATGAAAACAAAGCATATTTCTACGTTATAAAGCTATCAAATGTTAAATGCGTACACTTATTTGGACAGAATATGTCCAAACAGTATTCCCAACTGGCGCACCAGTTAGAGCTCTGCAGCGCGGCCATATTCATGTACATCTTGGCAAAACACGGTGTGCATATTGGCAGCACACACGCGTGTCCGTCTCTGCAAATGCATCTGCGTGTCAACAGGCCGCGTGTCCGTGTGCACACAGAAGCGCGTGTCTATGCGTCCCGGCCGCAAACAAGCGGCGCTCCGCTTTGCCTCGGTGCCGCCGCGACAGCTAGGTTTTAAACAGCAGAGGACCTTGAAATGGTGTCGCGGAATAAAGGAAGACAAGCGAGTCAGAGGCAGTGACGGGGAAGAGTGATGGAGAGAGACAAAAAGAGGGCTGGAGTGAGAGAGTGTGCAGGTACGAGCACATGGGTTTGATGTGTCAGGAAGTGACAGGTGCACAGACTACTCGAGCCACGAAGGAAGGAGCGTGTATTCAATAAGGTCTTTAAAGATACATAAAGTCTAACCATTTGTTAATGTGGTTAAAAGCCAGCAGGAGAGTCCTTCAACCGCCGGATGACTTACGAGACAACGAGATGGAGAGACGGCGTAACCGCAGAGCGCTCGCCGCATCCATCAAAATATTACTGGGAGACACAAACCATTAAGTGTCATCGTTCAAGTAAATGTCAGGTTGTCACAGCGACGAGCCCATTGTCAACTTATTGATGGCAAAGACACGTGGCAATATATTGATCTTACGAGAAAAGACTTTGAGTGTGTGTGTGTGTGTGTGTGTGTGTGTGTGTGTGAGGGAGGGCTTTTAAATGCCCGGGTCTTTGTCTGGCGACCCGAGGCAAAAATATATCAGCACAAATATACACAAAAGCATCCTTGTGCCTCTAATTGAATCCCTGTAGAGTCACCTTGCTGAAAGTGCAACACACACACACACACATAATAAAAACAGCCCGGTACACAGGCCTGCTCGCTGCAGAGGAGCTCATAAGACTCTCCGTGTTTGTCTCTGGGTTCACAGCCGTCGCCTCTCGTGGCCAAACCTCCAGAGAGCCCAGAGCCGGCTGACAAGCTGTTTACTTCTTCACCTGCAGAAACACACACAGCTGATCCAGAAGCCATGCAGTAAAGTCTGCTAATACAAAACACCACCGAATGAAGAAACCTTACATGCATGGATGAGATACGAATATGACTATATATCTCCAATAATTATCAATAGAGGAACTAATCAAATGACTAAACACTGTAAAGTTGCTGTGAATGCTGACGTACAACTTCCATCCTTATTGTGAAACACTACAGGCTGTAGCCTCGAACAGTAGGGCTACATTAGGGTATTTATATTTATGTATAAATATAACAGTAGGGCTACATTAATGCATAAATATAACAGTAGGGCTACATTTATGTATAAATATAACAGAAGGGCTACATTTGTGTATAAATATAACAGTAGGGCTACATTTATGTATCAATATAACAGTAGGGCTACATTTGTGTATAAATATAACAGTAGGGCTACATTTATGTATCAATATAACAGTAGGGCTACATTTGTGTATAAATATAACAGTAGGGCTACATTTATGTATAAATATAACAGTAGGGCTACATTTATGTATCAATATAACAGTAGGGCTACATTTATGTATCAATATAACAGTAGGGCTACATTTGTGTATAAATATAACAGTAGGGCTACATTTATGTATCAATATAACAGTAGGGCTACATTTGTGTATAAATATAACAGTAGGGCTACATTTATGTATAAATATAACAGTAGGGCTACATTTATGTATCAGTATAACAGTAGGGCTACATTTATGTATAAATATAACAGTAGAGCTACATTTATGTATAAATATAACAGTAGAGCTACATTTATGTATCAATATAACAATAGGGCTACATTTATGTATCAATATAACAGTAGGGCTACATTTATGTATAAATATAACAGTAGGGCTACATTTATGGTACGGTTACATATTTAAGCACAACCAACCATGAACACTAGAGACGGCTAAGAACAGGGGAAGATAGCGGAAAGTAACAGGACCAGCATGCACCTGGGTAGGCCAATGTTTTGTTTTTTTACCAGAGCAGGCGAGGCAGCACGAGGAGCTCCTTTGTTCTTTTGTTTGTTTGCTTGTTTTGTTTAGTTAAATAATGGATGAGATCCAACATAGACAATGCATTCTTTTGTCTGCGTGAAGCACAAACACTTTGATTTGTTTTTTGATTTATTAGACAAATGGCCACTACATCAGTATTCATCAGCAAGTATAACGTCCTCTGTGAAGACGTATATTTATATTAACACAACTGTATCGTACCATATTATGTCATTTATACTCCGGCCTCCACTCATGGGTGGGATTAAAACCCTCCACCGTATAAAAAAAACAACCACCAGCCAATCGTTGCTCTCGGCCTGCACCCCCCAATCACCCCACTAAAGCAAATAAAGAATTAAGAAAACATCTGTTGCATATCCCGCTCAGGCCAGTGTCATTACATGCGTATTAGTTCATTTATCGCCACGGAGAAACACGGAGTCGGCTGGCGGTGACATCAAAGGTTCCAACCCCACCGCCATCCTCCGTTCTCTGGAGACGGATCACAGGCTCAAGAAGTCCTGATTAAGTCCCCCATGCGGCAGAAGAAACGCTCCCTTCCCTTCATCCGCGTCCCTCAAACGACCCGGTTCTCTCCCAGCATGTAATTCAGTCTCATTGTGACGATGAGCAAAATGTCATGCCAGACCAGAGGTTGTTGGACCTTTTTAATGCCTCTGTTTCACCGAGGTTTTACAGTATCTGGTGCTCTTGGTGTGACCTTATCCGTTTTTTTCTTTCTTTCTTCTTTTAAGTTAGATCACCACGAATATATTCGTGGTGATGATGTAGAAGAAATGTCAAAGTTCTGACAGGAAAAGTTGTGCTGGATAAAGGTTTCGGAGTCCATGACTCTCTCACGGGAGACGATTAGTGTGTGACCTTTATGAAAGGTGTGTTATGTGTGTGTTTCAATACCTTTCACTTCTAAGGTCATAGTTTCAGTCTATATTGAACAAGTGTCTGATTCCAGGGTTTGCTCTTCATGTGGATATACACCAGAACACATTTACAGTACAACTTATGAATATCCATTAAAAGACTTGTTGACATTCAATGTATTATCATAAGTTTTTCTGCCGACTGGCTTAATGACTCTCCAACATCCTGCCATTCATAGACTCCTACGCTGTAGATGCATAGATCTACTGCTACCTACTTTTTAAGTCCTTATTTTGGGGCTTTCTGGTGCAATGCCACACGTTTTGTCTACAGCCGAAGAAGCATAAGCAGTTCCATAATGTTCAAGAGTTTTACAGAAATCTAGAAAAGAAAAAGAAAGCACATCAGTGTGAGCGCATCATCACCCTGTGCTCGCATCAGCTGATTGGCATCAGCTGTTTCTGTCTTGCTTCATAATCACTGGCCCATTCAGCGGCTCGGCGACGTCCAATTATATTCATCGGTGCATTATGTGTGTCGTTACATTTGCACGACTCCGTCCTCTTTATTTTACTTTGCTAAGATGTAAATCTAATCGCCATAATCGTCACTTCCCCGGAGCCGATCGCTTCGTTGTCGTGCATTGGTTGACCCTTCAGCGCTTTGAAACACGGGGAGGAAATAAAAGGTCAAATTATCTTCCATATTAAACATTCAAGTAGAAAACAATCTGCCGGGAGGCCTCACATGAGCTCATGGGGTCCGTGAGATGTTGCTCTACAGAAAGTCCTTTCCTTCGCCTACCTTTAGACAGCTGGCTTG
Source organism: Cottus gobio (assembly GCA_023566465.1). Lineage (NCBI taxonomy): Eukaryota > Metazoa > Chordata > Actinopteri > Perciformes > Cottidae > Cottus > Cottus gobio. The sequence goes on along the minus strand of CM042230.1, from coordinate 2,931,914 downwards.
TTTCTTCCTTAAATTGAATGTATGACATTTTTTGGAAAGAATCCTTCATTTTTGAAACCGCAAACATGAAAAGCATCCTCCATCTGTCCAACACTGCCCAGCCAAACGATTCGACCTACCTGGAGACGAACACTGACGGCTCCGCCAAAGAGCCTGAGTCATGTTCGGCATCGTATATAACATAGAAAATATAATATATAATATACACGGGCCCTTTCTCAAGCACTGTCTTTGGGGCTTCTTCTCTGTAAATGTCATCCTACTTCAGACTTCACTCTGAAAATGTCACCTCGCTACCCTTTTCATTAGCTCACCAGCTCTCTTCTCGATTATACACCATTTTTCCATTAGACGGATCACACTCGCCCGGGGAGAGGCTCCATTTTTTTTTTTTCCTCGGCGCTGTACGTACTGAAGTGTGATCGTGAGACTGAAGGGACGGCTGTTCCGGATGTTCTGACACGCGGGTGTTATGGTTTGATGTTGTTTGCTCAGCCGTGATCACCTGTTATTGAAGGTTCTCCGCCGTTTCCCGTACAGGAAGAGGGAAAGCTGCAATTTGGGTGTTTTTTATTGGTTCCTTTTAAGTGAAAGTTTGCATTGGTTGATGATAATGCCTCCCTGATATTTAATGTACATTTGAAGCCTTAAGAAAATTGGTGAATTGATATAGCAAATTACATAAAATCACAGAATCCATACCGTATGATACTAATTTATATTACAATGAGCTTTAAACTGGTTCTGTCCCATCATACTCTGATTACTTTTACAAGCACCCCCCCCCCTCCCCCACACACACACACACACACACACACACACACACACACACACACACACACACACACACTGTCTTGCTATTGGAAATCCATTGCATTAAATTGCATGAAATGTGGATTCATCCACAGCTGAAGAAAATAGTCCCAAACAGATGGGGCAACTATTTCTGTTTGTGCCGACAGGGCCCAGCTGTTGAAAGCAAAGGAAACTCTGTATTTGTGAGACATTTTTTAAAGATTTACATCTTCAGTTGGACAGTGAGTGTTTATGCAATAATAAAGGTTTGGCCCCGCCTCTTTGGTGTTTCCATTGGGAACATTGGGGCATTTCAAGCATCCTCCAGCCTTAAAAGTTAAAACATTGTTGTTGTTTTTGGTCTTTTCATGGGATTAGGTTGACAATATAAGACATATAGATGTATAATAAAGTTTTGAAACTGAAATTGATAATTGAAGATATAATAATATAATAATTCTGCGGCAGCTTCCTCCCAAAAGGAAAACCTAACCCTCTAATATATTCTCAGACGCCGGCCTAGCGGCACCAGAGTTCTCTTAAATGTAAAGTGGATGCATCTCAACGAGCGGAGCGTCTCCCACAATGAATTCCCACCACTTCCCGACAGCAAACCTGTTATTTGACGCCTGCTGTCGGTCAAAGTCGGCACCTTCCTCTTCCTCCGAGGACCGAGGGCATTCGCTAATAAGCGTGCTTCGCTGCTGCCATGGCAACAGGCCCATCGCCTCAGAGTGCGAGGCAGGAGTGGCACCCCCTGACACCACCCCGTAAGAAACAAGCCGCCCGGGCTGATGATGCGAGATGCATAATGCAGCGCCGCAACCCTCATCCAGCCGTCTTCCTCTCTCCCTTCTCCCATGTCTCACTCTCCTCCACCCCCCAGTTCCCCCAGTCATCCAATCCATCTGGTTTTAATCACATCTACTGTGGGGGGAGGGGGGCGGCCTCCTTAACTCTCCTTATCCAAATAAGGAGAAGAGAGTCGGGACAAAAGGCTGAAGCAGAAATGCAGATTTATTTATTTTTTAAGTGGAAGTGAGAGTTCATTTTTTTTGGGCCGCTGTGTAATTGAAGATGACAAATGTAGGTTGTCAAGTCTGAGATTATTATGGATGCAGTCCAGCGTCCAGAAATTAAAACCGAGCCAATCGACGGCGACGACTCGGCCCCCGGAGGATAACTCCACTCATCAGAGAGGTGTATGAATATCGAAGGCAATATCATGAGATAAGCTCGGTTTATTAAAAACGTTGAATGTGTTTGGCTCGATTGCTGAGGTGCTCCAATCCAATCAGGATTAAAAATCTAAATTAGAAATCTGATTTCTTATTGACACCAGGAGGAAAGTTTAAGTTCATATTTTTTGTGAATATTAAAAACAGGCCGAGCAACAACCACTTAAATATTTTAGACAAAAAAAATGTAAGAAATCGTCTAAACTTTAGATGACCCAGATGTTTTAGAAAAATAAATGTGATACACATCGTGTGACATCATTGTCTGATTTAATATAGAAAATATACAATTCAGCTTATGAACTCACCCTTCTAATTTATTTAGTATTTATTAAATAATTTTCTCTATGGGTTTAAATAAATTTAAAGAAAATCTCACGTGCCCAAATTTGAGAAACACTGGTCTAAAGAATCCGAATGCTTTTTGACAAATACGCAAATAAAAATAATTTGGACTTTGATAAATAAAAAAAAAATTGTGAATGTTGTTCTGCATTAAAACATTAAAACAAAAATGTATTTTCTTTAAAACAGTTCTGTCAATTTCTTCCACATATAGCAAATATGTAAAAAAAAAAAAACGTTTTTCTCCTGTCCAACATAAAGTGAATACAGATAATAATAATAATGTGCAAAAAATTATTTAAAAAAAGAACAGAAAAATATCAAACATCAACATGAAATGTCTACAAAGTGTAAAAGAGGACGCGTGGGGGGGTCATGTTATATTTATTGAACTTCCTGTCCGTCGCTTTAAGGCAGCGCTCGGCGTCTTTGGCCCACGGCTACAGGTTTTCAGCGCCGGCCCACCAGCCAACATTCGGAGACCCTCCATCCAATCACGCGGAGGTGGCCCCGCCGCCCCTCTCGCCGCGGCGGGACCAGACGCCGGCGCTCTGCCGCCCATCTGCCCGAGCGACGCCGATGCGCTGGCGAAAGCAGACGCGCCACAGATTGTGACTCTTGTGTGACTTCGCAGGCACAGCGGGCCACGATGCCCTCGCTCCGCTCGCCGGGCCCACGGCCCATATGACCCGCTCGGGAGCGCCGAGTGTATGAATGCTCAGTTGGGTGTCTCACAATCTGTGAGGAGTGTGTCGCCCTTTTACCCGCTTTGCAGTCAAAGACGGGACTTCAAGCGTTGATACCAGAGGCACTGGGGACCAGTGTGACCAGTCCAGCAGTTTCTGACTACAGATGTGGTCTACAGATCAGTGGTTCTCAAATGGAAAGCGGGTATGTGAGATTAAAAAATATATATATTTAAAATTAGCATCCGTTCAAAAATCCTTTAAAAAAGAGTTATTTGATCAATATTCAATAAAATATAACCAGAGGAGTCGCCCCTGGTGGCCATTAGCAAGAACGCTAGCTCTTATGTTAATACATTATTTATCATGAGTTATGTAATGATTCTCCTCATTTTAACTCTATAGTTGAACCTTTTCTCATTAATCAAACTTATTTGATTCAATGTTGTAAATTTCAAAGTGGATTCATTGTGCTATAATTTCAATTTAGTTTTGTTTCCATACGGTGCTAATGCTACATGAGTAGCTAGCATGTAGCATTAGCAGAGACGTCTCTGCTAATGCTACATGCTATCTACTCATGTATTACGATAAAAATGGCTGAAGAACTACAAATGTGAAAGCCTTCATTTCAGAGTATACCGTAAGTGGTTTCAATAATTTCTGTGCTATAGGAATTCGCAGCAGATGCATTTATATTTATGAAAATAATCCTGATTTTCAATTTTTAAAGCGGTGCGGAAATACCTTCATTGATTTTGAATTATATTGTGCCTTGTGTGGCAAAAACGTGACCCAGTTTGCCATTTTGCTTCCATGAGCATCATTTTTCAGTGCAGGACAAAGTAATTACACTTGGTGTTGTACTCTGCGGACTCCTTTACATTGGATGCCGTTCATTAAGGGCCTTTGGAAACATTGTAATGTGCAGTCATTATTGCAAGCATCATAAAACACAAGCGGGTAATGAATGACTGAGTATTTTTCCATTAGTGTGGCATATTGTTTTAGTAATTGAGTTTAAAGATGTGGAAGACCTCTCGTATTTATAAAGCAAGCGATGAAGGGTTTTCATGAGCACACGATGCCAAAAAGGGCAAACGATATACTATGTTTGGAAGATTGATTGCATAAAGTTAAAGGAAATTGCAAGACGTTGGTAAGATTTATAGTCGGCAACAAGACTTTGGATCACTACAAATGGTGTTGGACAATTTCAATTTAGGGATGAATATGCCATCCTGCAAAAAAAATGGGTTATTTTATTACGTCACATACACAGCAACCCTTTACAATCCTCCTCTACACTTCCGTAAAACCATTTAACTTTGCAGATATGTCCTGTGAAATTAATACAAAATGATGCGATATTGGCAGTTTTACAATGAAAGGTTAAATCTTTGCTGTTGTGGGGTCACAGTTTCCTAATCGTCGCAAATAAAAGTACACAGATGTTCATTCAGTGAGGGATCCAACAAACGCCAGATCTGCAGCGTGCCGCTTAATTGCAGTGCATCACATATATTTACATAGGAACAGAACCGGCGAGTCAACAGCAGATTGCCGCCATAAATCACAGAATCTGCAGCACTCGGCTGCAAGACGTCTTCGCACCAGTCTGCTATCTCTCAACTTACATCACCTCCGTGGTCCTCCGGGAGGCTGCCAGCGGCCGGCTGAGATCGTATCAACGCACAGGTCAAGGGAACGCGATGACTAATGCATGACGGCGTCTGCAGCGAAACCCTCGTCGAGCGGCATTAGTTGCCTGTCAGACTCGGATCTGGGCAGCGCTGTGCTAGTCGGGATGGGGCTTTCACAGACAAGGCTTTGCTCTTTAGACATTTAAGTCACAAGGAAAGCAGAGGAGTTGCTGACTTGTGGTTGGTAATATTTTTATTTTTGAATGCGTCCTATTGTATAAAAGAGCTTTGATCTTAATCATTTGGACAAACTGAGGACTTCGCTGTGAAATAGAGTCTCTGTGAATGACCTTCAACGAGAAAATCATGTTGGTTCTTTTCACACAATTTCTGTCTGAATCCTGTGGTACAGAATGTGAGGAAAGATCGGCCTAAACTGCACGTTTTCTGGCTTTAATGCGACATGTGACGTGCATCTTTCCCCTCTAAACAAAATCCACGCACTCCCTGCACACTCGCAAATGTCGTATACGCTCCATGTATGCAGGGAGAGGGACCCTGAGATCAAGGGCCTTTTTGCATGCACTTGACATTGAACAGCCTGGTATTTGTGAAAATGTGAAAAGGTTGTGTCGAAAGTGGAGGTTATCACTTTGGTTGCAGCTAAATGGATGCAGACTGACACCCACACTGGCAGGGTTAAAGGGCCACTTCAGGGATCAGTGGGTAGGATTTAGGGGAAGTATTGGCACAAAGGGAATATGATATAAATTAGAATAATGAAATGTAAAACAAGCTAATCAACATCTCTACTCAACGTATTTGCACAACACAAATGTTCGATTATTAGTAATTTTGTTTTTTTCTTCTCTTTTCCAAAGTTAAACCAGTTGATATGTTTCAGAACAGTGTTTATTCCTTTATTAATAAAATGTTTCATGTATTTTTTTACTTTTGCGCCTTACATTTCAGTGGCTATATTTCTACGTACTTCATTGTTTCCCTTTTGCAGATATGGAAGTTTCCCATGGGCCTTTTAGGGAGCTGCTGTCCCTAAGCACTCATTTGCTCCGCCCCCTTATTGTTGCCACAGTGTTAAAAGCCACAAATACAACACTTCCTGTTTGCCTTCTTGGGACAGGAAACAGTCTGGCCTTTGAGATCAAAGACCCGCAGCCATCCCGTATCAAGGTTTGTGAGGGTGGGGGTCTTTGGACAAAGCATACCTCTGGAGGCTGAAGGAAAATGTTTATTTAAACACGTAAAGAGGAAGGCAGGGAAGGAATTGTGTGGCTACAACCGTAGTAACTGAAACGGGAGGAGCTGTGGCGTCTGGGGACGTCAGATAGAAGAAGTGTTTCCTGAATGCAGATTACAGACCCCAGTGCTGCTGCACCAGCCTTTCAGTGAGAGACTTGTGGGTTATCCGTTGACAGGCGGAAAACTAAAAAACATTTTTGAGGAAAAGTCCACCGGAGAGGCCGCAGCAGAAGAAGAGCAACCCATAAAAAGTGAAGTGCTCTGTTTTCACACATGAAACAGGAAGTGATTACTCACTACATGTGTCGGGCCTTCATTGTGCAATGAAACAAAAAGAAAAACACCTCATGTGAACTCAATGCAAAGTAAGATTCACCCCTGTTCCTCTTCTGGTGTCTTTAGTTTTGATCTGTAATTAGATCTGAACAATCAACTAAAGGCATGACTCCTCTATTGTGATCCTTCAAGAAGAGTCCTTCATCTTCCATTTAACTGTTACTTTTATTAGTTTAAATCCTCATAATAGTCTTTAGTAGATTATTTTAAGTATGAAAAATGATGTTAACTAATGAAAAGTGTTATGACAAATTGTGACTCCAAGGTGGCATCATCAAAGTTTTTCTCTCAATTCACATTTTAGAAATTGGTGACTTTTTAATTATAATTTTTTTCAAGATTTCCTGTCAAATCATTGTGAATATCTATGGCCAGTGGTAGCATTTAGGTCATGAACGTTAAGTAAGTTTAGTAGCTTTTCTAAATTGGAAACACTTCTACTTTTGTCCACAGGGGCCGCCAAAATCAACACAAAATTAAAGCTCTGCGATTTAGCGTGAATGGAAATGTGTTTTAACAGGACAACCGAAGGTGCTTGTGTTGACCCGGCCGACCCCGATATGAAAGCGTTCTCTCTTCTGGAGGTATAGTAATTAAAGTTGTCAGCAGGTGGTTCAGCAGGGGTGAGGGATTAGGATTCCTGGTGCTGGATCTCAAACTGAGCTGTCATTATGGCCCAACCACAAAGCCGGGGGGCTCCTGGGACCTCCACCAGAGGCTGATGGATCCGTCGATCCGCCGGGTTCAGTCCGCACTGATTGCTCTCCGGAGCAGCTCCTGTTGGTTCGACTTTGAGTTTTTCCTTCAATCTGAAACTGTTTTATTTGCATGCAGCTCGATGAGGACCGAGTGCAGGATAAGGACTCGTTGACTTATCTGAAAGCCAATAAATAGAAGTTCAATAGACAGTCTGTCTAGCGCTGCAAAGTGTGATATCAATCTTTCATTATTGCATGACCTATGCTCAAGGTATGTGACAAAGAGACAAATTATTGGCTCCGAGTTGAAAGTACAATAAAGTTCCATATTCTTTGTATTACTTTGAATTATATGATATCTCATTCATGAAAGCCGGTTGACTGATTTCGTTAAAACATTATTTTTACTACACAATATGGTTTGCCAGATAAAAACACCAGATGGGCAAATTATGTATGATTCACAGCATCATTAACAACTTAGTATCAGGGCAACCGGGAAAGAAATGTGTAAGCTTATGAGAATAAAGTTGCAATAATTCTAAAGACTAACCATTGAAACACTAACATATACATATAATACAATGACCTGTTTTGATAAAAAAAAAAAAATGCGACTTGATTATCATAAATATAAAAACTTTCTTAAAAAGTGACCCCGATACTCTGCTAGCAAAAAATAAAACTCCAAGAAAAAACCTTGTGGTGTGGACCCGATGGTCTGGGAACAGGGAGATAACAGTTGCAGAGCTGTTTACAGCTCAAACTGAAGGGCTGACATTTCCTGGAAGGCCGTGTGATAACATTGTCACCGAGCAGCGTGGACGCTTCCTCCTCTAAAACGTTGCCTTGAAACCCGGCGGTAATTTTAGAAAAGAAAACACACGGAGATGCACGCTGGACGAATGGCTTTTCTTTCAAGGCTGTTTGTCAACCGCGTCAGACACAATAGGCCGCATGAGAATGAAGGTAAAAGATGCAGAAAACAACCACGATGGAGACGCGCTTTCCTTCCTGGAGAAGTGAGTCACTGAACCCACACGGACAGGAAGCACTGTGGGTTCAACTCAAACTAAATCCTAAGGAACCCTTCAATCCTTTACGTATGAAGTAGAGGGAACTCAGCTGGTTTTCAGTGAAATGTCCAAAATGTACAGTTAAAAAGTATCGACAAGATCATTAAAAAGAAAAAAACTTTTATTTCCAGTTTTGTACATTTCAGTTACATTTTAGATTATGTAAAATTGAAGGTTTTGGGCCGAGTCATCCCAGATTCAGCCGCCCCCCGACCAGCGAAGGAGGAATCTGGTCTCGGCCTCCTGGTCTGTGCGGATGTTTGGCTCAGAGTACCTGGTAATGTGAGGGGTTTACAGATCCAGTCTCAAACCTCCAGAACTCTTTAATCTTTAAACCCCTAAAAGTCTGGATGATAACGTCAGTGCTTTCCGAGCCAGATTATAATATTGGCCAATGAGAGAAAGACGAGCGGAGCAGCTGACCGGAAACATTCTAGTCGTGTAAATCCAGCGAGCGCACTACTGTCGACAGATATTAAAACCTGAAAGGTAGAACCTGAACGTTAGAACCTGAAAGTTAGAACCTGAACGTTATAACCTGAAAGTTATAACCTGAACGTTAGAACCTGAAAGTTAGAACCTGAATGTTAGAACCTGAACGTTATAACCCAAAAGTTAGAACCTGCACATTAGACCTGAACGTTAGAACCTGAACGTCAGAATCTGAATATTAAAACCTGAAAAGTAGAACCTGAACGTTAGAACCTGAAATTTAGAACTCGAAAGTTAGGACCTAAAAGTTAGAACCTGAAAATGTGACCTGAAAGTTAGAACCTGAACGTTAGAACCTAAAAGTTAGAACCTGAACGTTAGAACCTGAACGTTAGAACCTGAAAGTTAGAACCTGAACGTTAGAACCTAAAAGTTAGAACCTAAAAGTTAGAACCTAAAAGTTAGAACCTGAACATTAGACCTGAAAGTTAGAACCTGAAAGTTAAAACCTGAAAGTTAAAACCTGAAAGTTAAAACCTAAAAGTTAGAACCTGAAAGTTAGAACCTGAAAGTTAGAACCTGAAATTTAGAACCTGAAAGTTAGAAATTAAAAGTTAGAACCTGAACATTAGAACCTAAAAGTTAAAACCTGAAAGTTAAAACCTGAAAGATAAAACCTGAAAGATAGAACCTAAAAGTTAGAACCTGAACAAAATCATTATTACAGCAAGTTCTCTCACCAAATCTCCATTTTATTTACATCTGCTTCCCAATGAGAGGACGTGAGGTTCATCCCTCCATCGCAGTAATCTTCAAAACACCCTGCAGTGTGTGTGATGCATCATCATTCTCTGAGATTAGAGAGAAGATCTGTGAAGAGTCTCCTTATGTGTGTGATGCAATCTAAATGTCATAATCCATGAGGATCTTAATTTTGAGCCCGGCTTTAGGGTGGAACTTTTCTTGCACTTAGTTGTTTAAAAGATTTAAACGTTGACAACTCGCACAAACGCACCTCTGTTCGTGACTTTGCTTCCCGTCGCAACTAAAAATGTGCATCAAGCTGTCAGCACAGTGAGCTAGCTCAACGGCTAGCTCGGTTAGCGCCACATTGAGGACTCAGAAATGAACAAATCTCCTCGCTGCGATACAAAAGATCAGGCTGCACACCGATAAAGCTCAAACACAGGCTTTTGGGGAGCAGATAAAAGATGCCCGTCAATATTTGCTCGGTCTCGGAACCGACGGTTTGGATTTAACCGTTAAACTGCTGTCGAGCTGTGCATAAAACGTGTACTTCAGTACTCGGGTATTTTACTTTTGGCCCTCTTTCCCTCAGCGTTCACGGCTCAACATGCAGGACGTAAACGAGACAATCAATAGGACAAACATGTTAAATGCAGGATATCATGACCGCGATTAAACGTCAGCTTTTGACACTGACGCACTAATCTAGTCTGTCCTTCTCCTTCATCTTCCCCTCTTGGTCTCCGTCTCTCACCGCAACCCTCCCCCCCCCCCCCCCCTCCCTTCCTGCCTCACCCAAAAAAAAAAACAGCGAATACATTTTCACCAGCGAGACGCCGCTCCATCTGCAGAGCCACAGCAGCCTCATTTTTCCCGGGAACATCACGCAGCCGGCTGATTGTGAAAGATGATGCACTCGCACCCCGCTAACAGGTTCACACAAGCCCACATGCTTAAGCCACCCTGGGCTAATTCGATTCCACCGCCATTCCAGGGGTAATAGCGTGCGGGGGCCCGTGGCTCCTTGCAGCTATAGTGCATGGAAAAAGGGGGTCGAAGGCATTGGGGGGAGGAGGGGGAGGGGGGTCGGCCCCAACACCCCGGCGCCTCAAAGGTCGGAAAACTGGGACGTTTTATTACTTTCTATTTTCAATTATTATGGGCAGTCATGCATGTCCCGCTGCACAGAAGGAATGAATAAACTGAATGGACGACTTGCAGTCGAGCCACCAATTGTTTTTAACCCGAAATGTCAGATGGGCTCTCCGTGATTCAGAGAAAGGACGACGAGTCCCGGTGAGAGGACGAACACCGTCATTCAGCGTAATATCTTAATATAATGTCCCTCTCACAGCCCTGTTGTACAGCCATGTTGTACTTTTTACTTAGAAGTAAATATTGTTCTTATTTTATTATTATTTTCCATGACCAGTCTCGTGTGCAGTCCGGTTGCAACCAGATGAATTAGCATCGCATCCCAAATTTAAATTTTGCATTTACATTAAAAACTACCTTGAAATTTTGCTCCTGAGAGCTGAAATTGCATAATAACGATCTACTGAGAAGGACGCGACGCCTCCGCTAACCGTTCATTTCTACCGAGAGCATCGGCCTCCTCGCCGAAGCCACGCTCAAAGCCCAACATTCATCTCCAGACACAAAAGGAGCCTCGCCAACCTGCCATGAAATTGCTTTTCACTAGAATACCAGCAGAGAGAGAGAGAGAGAGAGAGAGAGAGAGAGAGAGAGAGAGAGAGAGAGAGAGAGAGAGAGAGAGAGAGAGAGAGAGAGAGAGAGAGAGAGAGAGAGAGAGAGAGAGAGAGAGAGAGAGAGAGAGAGAGAGAGAGAGAGAGAGAGTTCGACATGAATGTGATCTAAAATAGGTCAGAAATACACTCTGATGACATGAGATGCATTCACACTATTGGAACAATTTGGCGGCATATTCAACACACTGAATGTTTTTTTCTTTCTTCGTACAATAATAAAAGGTTTCCCCTTTTAATCACGCTCAAAACTTCATTTCCAATGCACTCGTTCCTGTCTTGTATCCGCTTGTTCACCCGACGACACTGACAATCTTTTCCACAGTGTGAGGTTCGCAGGACTCTCATATTTGTCCGATAGCTAAGATCACACAAAGCTTCATTAACGGGGTTTCCAGGGGTGGGAGCCAGCTTATTAAATTCATTACTCTATTGAATCAAACATCCGTCATAAAGGTCTTAAAACAAGCTCTGAAAGGCCGTTATGCAGTTTTCGTGGTGGGAGAAGAGAACGCTTTAGTGAGCTTGATGACCTTTGGCCGCCATACTGTAACTATTGTGTTCATAAATACGACTGATGTGCATTAGCAATAGCTGGTTTCTCAGACTCAGACAATATATAGAACATATCCCCTCAAATAAGTGAGACATGCAAGTTTTACACTTTGGTTTTTAAATGGATTAAACAAACGAGGTAGAACAACTTAAAGCTACTACGAGGAACTTATTGTGTCCTGATGATGGCGCTCCCTGTGGACGAAAGCGGTAGTGTTTCTGAGCACCAGAGTCCCTTTAGGAAACCACTATTTTCACTGCAGCAGGGTCCGATGGTCTGCATGCTTGATCCTGAGTCTGGTTCTCGGGTCTGAGCTCGAGGAGATTTTGGACCAATATGATGTTATGAAATTCATCTCTTTTGTTGCAAATGCTTCAAAGTAGATCATTAAATATGAGAGACAGGTATTACACAGCAAATGTAAATGTTTCATATTGGTTTAGCTTGATATGTCTTTTGTCAGCCATCTGTTTTTAAGCAGTAAAAGAAAACTGAACAAAGTGAAAGGAAATGTTATTGAGAAATATGGAGCCATCACAAAAGCCTGAAAATAAATATGTAACTAAATAAATCAGATGTCTTCAAACATGGATCAGGTTTTAACCGAGTCTGTCTGTAAACGAGGAACAAAGTTCACATTCCCAGCGCTGCTCCTCTTCCTGGACTGAAGCACAGCTTGATAAGCCCCTCCCTCTTCCTCCTGCTCTCTAACACAGCAGCTGCTCTCTGTCCACACATGTCCTCGTTCCCTCCCCTTCAGATCTACACTCTTACAGATGGGTGTAACCAACATGGAGGTGCAGCGATAGAGCTGACACGCCCCCTTCACTGAACCGTCACATGTTGTTCAGATCAGAGCTCAAAGCTGAGTCACTTCTCAGGAAGTGAAACTCAGACAGCCGTTGCTACTGAGAGGTGAAATGGCGCAGAAAGGAGTTCAGCTGGATCAGGAAAGCTTCTCTTGTTCCATCTGTCTGGATCTCCTGAAGGATCCGGTGACTACTTCCTGTGGACACAGCTACTGCATGAACTGTATTAAAGCCCACTGGGACGGAGAGGATGGTAAGAAACTCCACAGCTGCCCTCAGTGTAGGAAGACCTTCACAACGAGGCCTGACCTGCTGAAAAACACCATGCTGGCAGTTTTAGTGGAGGAGCTGAAGAAGACTGGACTCCAAGCTGCTGCTGCTGATCACTGCTATGCTGGACCTGAAGATGTGGCCTGTGATGTCTGCACTGGGAGGAGACGGAGAGCCCTCAAGTCCTGTCTGGTCTGTCTGGCCTCTTACTGTGAGAATCACCTCCAGCCTCATTATGAGGCAGCTCCATTAAAGAAGCACAAGCTGGTGGACCCGTCCAAGAAGCTCCAGGAGAACATCTGCTCTCGTCACGACGAGGTGATGAAGATGTTCTGCCGTACTGATCAGCAGTGTATCTGTTACCTCTGCTCTGTGGAGGAACATAAAGGCCACGACACAGTCTCAGCTGCAGCAGAAAGGACCGAGAGGCAGAGAGAGCTGGAGGGGAGTCGACTAAACATCCAGCAGAGAATCCAGGACCGAGAGAAGGACGTGAAGCTGCTCCATCAGGAGCTGGAGGCCGTCAATCTCTCAGCTGATGAAGCGCTGAAGGACAGCCAGAAGATCTTCACGGAGCTGATCCGTCTCCTGGAGAACAGAAGCTCTGATGTGAAGCAGCAGGTCAGATCCCAGCAGGAAAGGGAAGTGAGTCGAGTCAAAGAGCTTCAGGAGAAGCTGGAGCAGGAGATCGCTGAGCTGAAGAGGAAAGACGCTGAGCTGAAGCTGCTCTCACACACAGAGGATCACAACCAGTTTCTACTCAACTACCCCTCACTGCCACCACTCAGAGAGTCTACAGACTGGACCGGCATCCATATCCGTCCTCTGAGCTACTTTGAGGACGTGACGGCGGCTGTGTCAGAAGTCAGAGATAAACTACAGGACGTCCTGAGGGACGAGAGGACAAACGTCTCTCTGGCAGTGACTGAAGTGGACGTTTTACTGTCACATCCACCAGCAGAGCCCGAGACCAGAGCTGGATTCTTAAGGTATTCATGTGAAATCACTCTGGATCCAAACACAGCATACACATATCTGTTATTATCTGAGGGGAACAGAAAAGCAACAGTAATGATGAAACAACAGTCTTATTCTAGTCACACAGACAGGTTCACTGGTTGTTGTCAGGTCCTGAGTAGAGAGAGTCTGACTGGACGTTGTTACTGGGAGGTGGAGTGGAGAGGAAGAGGAGTTGATGTAGCAGTCTCATACAAGAATATCAGCAGAACATTGAGCAGTAATGAATGTTGGTTTGGATATAATGACAAATCTTGGTCTTTACGTTGTAACAAAAACAGTTTTACATTTTCCTACAACAAAATCAAAGCTCCCGTCTCTGGTCCTCGGTCCTCCAGACTAGGAGTGTACCTGGATCACAGAGCAGGTATTCTGTCCTTCTACAGCGTCTCTGAAACCATGACCCTCCTCCACAGAGTCCAGACCACATTCACTCAGCCTCTCTATGCTGGACTAGGGTTTGGGTTTAATTCTGGAGACACTGCTGAGTTCTGTAAACTCAAATAGACAGAAGTGATTTAAGGGTCATCAGGTTAAATTCCGTGTTTTAATTCTTAAAATCATTTTGTTTCCATCATTGTTGCTGAGAGCTGATTGCTCTCCACCTGTCAATCAAACATTGTGGGCGGTACTTTGCAGTCTCCTCATCATTGCTCTGTAGATGTCTGAGTTCCTTGAGGTGGCCTCCTTCCTGTGTCTGTTTAGTCATGGAGGCTCTCACTGCTCATGAGGATCTTTGTTTACCTGAACTCATATTTCTCTGCAGGAAAATGTTTGATGAATATTGTTATTGATGTATTTGTTGTTGTGTCTCTTCCTCTGCATGGGTCTTAAAGAGAGAAAGCACCAGAGCTTCTTTATCGTAGATATTTTATTCACACCACTTTCTGTAAAGTATTTTATCTTTACATTTGGGTTCATTATTTGTGAGAAAAAATGTCGTTGTTGTCTGAATCAACATACAAATGATGTACTATGTTGTATCATAAAATAAAGTGTCATGATCATAATCATTGAGGAAATCATTCCTTATTATTTTACATATCTGATTCTGGTCTAATTTAACAGACTTCTGTTGGAAACCCGCTACTAAGAACTCACAGCCAGTCGCTGAAATATAATTGTCACACAAGCTTTATTATACTAAGCTAAGCAGAGCAATGCATTCCGGGCAGTTATACGTGCACGGTCCTAATGGAACCCCCGACTAGTTCAGAAGTCCCCAAAAAGGCGCTTAAACAGAGTGCGCAGCGTGGTTTTATAGGGTTCTCCTTATGGAGCCCATTGGTCAAATTCATAGTTGTAGGCGGAGCTTAATTTAGCTAGTAGCGGCCTGGTTGGAGCACTGGATATCTCCACCCACACTGGCTCACGTGCACTGGTCGCTCCCATCCATCAGTGTGTGTGTATGTTGTCGGTGCAAAAGGCAAGGTCTGATTGATTCCTGACATCTGCTGATGTGTAACCCTCATGACTGAGTGCGTGATTCAAGCTATCTATTCAACTGTTCTTATGTCTGCTGATCTCATCATTACCCAGTATTGATCTCCTACTGTGTGTGTATGAGTGAGTGTGTGTGTGTCTCAGATACTTCTTATTATTTTGGCACTATCTTATCTTATGGCTCTCAGTGCAGCTGTGCTCTGGAGCCACTTATGACCTTTGTCAGTACTTTTCCACTCTTCTGTGTGTCTGAACATTATGTATATGAATATAGGACAAATAGGTAATATTCTTTACACTTCACTTATGGGATGTGAACAAACTGAAGGTTTCCTGTGGTGAGCGTTTCATAGTTTGCTGGCATGTATACAATATGAATTATGAGTATCTAGCTATCACCTGGATTGGTCTACTTACAACTGAGGTGGTATGTCTCAGGACGGGCATCGCCCCCATCACCATCATATTACTGTTCTTTATCACTTTGTGTTGTTTTCTGTTGAAAAGATAACTAAGACTTTGTTAGCTTTGAGGCACTGCTGGCCTTTCAATGTCATTTATTAATGCTTTGTAAAGCATAGACAATCCTCACTTTAGATGAGGTCACAGAACATACTTAACTAATACTTAACTAACGAGTAGTAACTACTGAATTAATTATGAATTGCAGTATTAAAACATGTTTATAAAGCACATGTTAACATAGTCCCTAATCATTAGTGCATCTTGAATAAAATACATTTAAATACTCTTTGTATCATTTACTAACACTTTATAAATAATCTCATTAATCATCTATAAATCCTTAATAATTGGTTTGTAATACATATTACTTAATTTACAAATGCAAAATCCATAATTTATAAAGTACGAAAACCCAATCATGAAATGTATAACAGATAAGCTTATTGATCAATAATAAAACATTTATAACTGTGTTTATAAAATGCAAACTAATGAGTGTTCATGTTGGAACAATGCTTTATAAATTACATTACATTACATTGTGGAAGTTGCATTTAAACACAAAAGGCAATTCCTCAAGTTGAGTACACAAGTGTGTCACTCGTTTATTTTTTTCATCAGAAAAACTCCAGCGGAAACAAGATGGCGCTGCCCTGTAATGTCACAAGCATGGAGCTGACGTCATCAACAACAACAGAATATTTAAAGGGACCACGATCCCGAAACAGTCGTACGTACATGAATAACACATTACTTAAATAACTGCATGAAACAACAGTGTGTAGAACCACACTAAGAACAAGGGTGAATTATGAAGTCACATTCACTACACACGTCCCCCCAGAATTCACCATAGAAGAAAACAATCAACGGCGAGGTGGTCGTATTAACCGGCCAGAACGGCTGTGTTTAACAGGGGAACGAGGAGACACTACCGTGGCAGGTGTACCAGGTGTGCCTAGCAACGTCCAAATGGGCTGGTTTGAGGCGGTCAATGGAGAGTCGCTCCGGTTTACCACCCATGTCCACCACAAAATGTTTGTCTCCCGTCTCCAAAACACGGAATGGGCCCTCGTAGGACGGACGTAGCGGCCCCCTGTGAGCGTCGTGGCGAATAAAAACGTATTCAGCCGTCTGAAGCCCAGCAGGGATGTGCGACTGAGGGAGGCCGTGACGGGAAGTAGGGACAGGTGCGAAAAACCTTGCATTGTCCAGTAGCGTGGCCCGCTGGAGAGTCGCAGACCAGGGAACAGTGGAGGCAGGTACAAAATCCCCTGGAACCCGCAGTGGCTGGCCATAGACCAGCTCCGCGGATGAGGACTGTAGGTCTTCCTTCGGTGCAGTCCTGATGCCCAGCATCACCCACGGGAGCTTGTCGACCCAGTTGCTGTCTTTGAGGCCGGCACGAAGAGAAGCCTTCATCGACCTGTGGAATCGCTCACAGAGTCCATTAGCCTGCGGGTGGTATGCAGTCGTGCGGTGGAGTTTCGCTCCGAGGCTCTGGGCCACCGCGTTCCACAGTTCAGATGTGAACTGCGCGCCCCGGTCCGAGGATATGTCTGAAGGGGTGCCGAAACGGGCAACCCAGGTGCCGATAAATGCCCGTGTCATTTCGGCAGATGCCAACGATGTCAGTGGCACAACCTCGGGCCAACGGGTGGTCCTGTCAACCATGGTCAACAGGTAGGTGAAACCATGAGAGGAGGGCAGAGGGCCGACCAGATCCACGTTAACATGGTCAAACCGCCTCTCTGGCACCGGGAACAACTCTAACGGGGCTTTAGTGTGGCGGTGTACTTTGGCCCGTTGGCACTCAAGGCAAGTGGTAGCCCAGTTTCTTACGTCCTTTTTGAGGCCGTGCCAAACAAACTTTGCCGCCACCAGCCTCTGTGACGCTTTCGAACCAGGGTGGGAGAGACCATGGATGGCATCAAAGACACGTCGTCTCCACGCCGTGGGAACGATCGGCCGAGGACTGCCTGTGGAGATGTCACACATGAGTGTGGTGTCGGCTTCACCAAAAACCACATCCTCTATTTTCAAACCTGTAGTCGAGGTCCTCAGGGTGTGCACGTCTGGGTCTGTGGTCTGATCCGCTGCCATACGGCTGTAATCCAGACCAAGATGGACTGCCCCTGCCACAGCCCGTGACAGGCAGTCCGCCACTTGGTTGTCCTTACCGGCCACGTGCTGTAAATCCGTGGTGAACTCGGAAATGTAGGACAGATGACGTTGCTGGCGGGCGGACCACGGCTCAGCCACCTTGGCCATGGCGAAAACCAGCGGCTTGTGGTCGACAAAGGCAGTGAAGTGTCGACCTTCCAGCAGGAAACGAAAGTGTCTGATGGCGAGGTAGAGACCCAGCAGCTCCCGGTCGAAAGTGCTGTACTTACGCTCGTTAGCGCGCAGCTGCCGGCTGAAGAAAGCAAGCGGCTGCCAGGCCCCGCCTACCCACTGCTCGTAGACGGCACCGACAGCGTAGTCCGAGGCGTCCGAGGTGATGGCGATGGAGGCTGTGGCTGAAGGATGTGCCAGCATGGTGGCCTGTGCCAGGGCTGCCTTAGTGTCAGCAAAAGCCTTGTCCCTGCCCTCAGTCCAGTCCACAGCATGCGTGGGCTTACCTTTCAAGGCCTCGTGCAAGGGCAGCATGAGCTGAGCGGCTCGAGGGATGAAACGGTGGCAAAAGTTCACCATACCAAGGAACTCCTGCAGGGCTTTCACGGTGAGCGGGCGTGGAAACTGTGCGACCGCCTCCACCTTTGATGGGAGAGGGACTGCACCGTCCTTGGTGACTCTGGGTCCCAGGAAGTCAATGGTGGAGAGACCAAACTGGCACTTGGCAGGGTTAACAATTAGGCCATGTTGGTTGAGCCGCTCGAAAAGTGCTCGGAGGTGCGACAGGTGCTGAGATGTGGACGTGCTCGCCACCAGAATGTCGTCCAAATACACAAAAAAAAGGCAGGTCACGTAAAACAGAGTCCATGAGGCGCTGAAAAGATTGGGCTGAGTTCTTAAGGCCGAACGGCATCCTTAAGAACTCAAAAAGACCAAACGGCGTAATCACTGCTGTTTTTGGAATGTCCAGTGAGTGCATGGGCACCTGATGATAGCCCCGGACGAGGTCAACCTTAGAAAAAATCACCATACCGGCCAGGTGTGCTGAAAAATCCTGTATGTTCGGGACTGGGTATCGGTCAGGTGTCGTTGCATCATTAAGCCGCCGGTAGTCGCCACATGGGCGCCAGCCGCCACCGGGTTTGGGGACGATGTGAAGGGGTGACGCCCAAGGGCTGTCGGATCGGCGGACTATGCCGAGGCGTTCCATGTTGGAAAACTCAGCCCTAGCAACGGCAAGCTTGGTCGGGTCGAGGCGCCGAGCACGGGCGTAGACGGGTGGACCAGTAGTGGCGATATGGTGCTCCACACCATGCTTCACGGCAGACGCAGAGAAAGTGGGCTGAGTGAGTGCTGGAAAATCAGCCAGTAAACGGTGGAAGTCATCCGATGGGGAGAGCATGCTAGACAGTCGTATGGAGTCAGCCCCGCTGAGCGTGCACGTATAAGAACAGAACGTGACCGCGTCGATCAAACGGCGGTTCTTAACATCCACCAACAGTCCATGCGCACACAAAAAATCAGCGCCAAGGAGGGGAACGGCGACTTTTGCCGTAACAAAATCCCAGCCAAACTGATGCCCTCCGAAACACAACTCAATGTACCTTATTCCATACGTGCGGATGGGGGTCCCATTAGCAGCTTCCATCGGGGGGCCATGGCTGTCGGTTACCATGTCCAAACGGGAAGCAGGCAGGACGCTCCTCTGTGCACCTGTGTCGCACAGGAAACGTCGTCCGGAGATGCTGTCACGGATAAAAAGCAGCCTGCCTACGCGGCCGACACTCATGGCCACTAATGAGCGCCGGCCCTGGCGTTTCCCAACCCGTCGAAATTGCACGGCGAGCGGCATTTAAGAGCCTTCGGTCCAAACTTCTCGTGATAGAAGCACAAGCCTGAAGAAGACTGCCGACGACCTGAAGACTGCTGCCGACGAGAAGAGGTTGTTGCGACCAGGGCGGAATCCTCCGTTGTCACCGGCGCGACGTGCGCGGGAAGAAGCGCGGCCATGACACAGTGTCCCTGACTTGCCAGGAAAAATGTATCAGCCTCTTCAGCCAGTTGTCGACAGTCAGTGATTGTGGTGTTGGCCAATGCAGCTCTGACTTGGGAAGGCAGCTGACGCAGGAAACGTTGGATGAAAAGAAAATCGGGTCTGTGCTCACCCAGGAGATCCAGCATACGGTCCATGAGCTCAGACGGTTTGCTATCACCCAGACCCTGGAGGGAGAAAAGCCTGCTAGCTCTCGTCGGACAGTTCAAAAGTCTTTAACAGGTGGGCTTTGAGCGCTGCATACTTCTCCGTAGCTGGAGGATGTTTAAGGAGATTCACCACTCTGGTCGCTGTTGAGTTACCGAGAGCTGACACAACGTAGTAGTACCGTGTTGTATCCGCGGTTATCTCCCGCAACGCGAACTGCGCTTCAGTCTGGGCAAACCATGCCGACGCTGACGATTCCCAGAATTCGGGGAGTTTGAGGGTGACAGCGTTCGCGGCCATGGTCGAGTCGTGTTTGTGAATACGTCAAGCAAACAGACGTCGGGGTCACCAGTGTGGAAGTTGCATTTAAACACAAAAGGCAATTCCTCAAGTTGAGTACACAAATGTGTCACTCGTTTATTTTTTTCATCAGAAAAACTCCAGCGGAAACAAGATGGCGCTGCCCTGTAATGTCACAAGCATGGAGCTGACGTCATCAACAACAACAGAATATTTAAAGGGACCACGATCCCGAAACAGTCGTACGTACATGAATAACACATTACTTAAATAACTGCATGAAACAACAGTGTGTAGAACCACACTAAGAACAAGGGTGAATTATGAAGTCACATTCACTACAACATTACATGTCATTTAGCTGACGCTTTTATCCAAAGCGACTTACAATAAGTGCATTCTACGGTTACAAACAAGAATCAGAACAACAAGAATCAAGAAGGTACAGTTTCGTCAAAGGTTCGACTACAAAGTGCTATCAGTAAGAGCCATTTCAGTGCTACTATAGTGCTACATCCTTTATTCAAGGTATAGTCGGAAAAGATATGTTTTTAGTTTGCGACGGAAGATGTAGAGACTTTCTGATGTTCTGATGTCAATGGGGAGCTCATTCAAATCAAATCAAATCAAATCAAATGAACTTTATTGTCCCGCTCAGGGAAATTTGTCTTGGACTCTGCGGTGCGTCATGAATGCCTTTAACAGTCACAATGATAACAACAATACATCCTCAGCCATACAGCATCAACAATTACATAACAGTATTACACATATCCACCATCGAGGAGCCAGGACAGAGAACAGTCGAGACTTTGTTGAGTGTTTAGCTCGCAGTGACGGAGCTACAAGGCGATTGGCAGAAGCCGAGCGGAGCGCACGAGATGGGGTGTAAGGTTTTACCATGTCCTGGATGTAGACTGGACCAGATCTGTTCGTAGCACGGTACGCCAGTACCAGTGTTTTGAAGCGGATGCGGGCGGCCACCGGTAACCAGTGAAGGTCGTGGAGGAGCGGAGTAGTGTGGGTGAATTTCAGGTTAAAGACCAGTCGAGCTGCAGCATTCTGGATGAGCTGCAAAGGTCGGATGGCACCAGCAGGTAGACCCGCCAGGAGGGAGTTACAGTAGTCTAGACGCGAGATGATCAGAGCCTGGACCAGAACCTGTGCTGCCTTCTGGGTGAGAAGTGGACGTATTCTCCTGATGTTGTGCAGCATGAATCTACAGGAACGAGTTGTTGCGGTAATGTTGGCAGTCAGGGAGAGTTGACTGTCCAGAGTCACACCGAGGTTCCTGGCAGTCGGGCTCGGGGCCAAGACTGAGTTGTTGAAAGTAATCGTCAGGTTGTGAGTGGGGGAGACTTTTCTTGGAAGGAGAAGTAGTTCCGTCTTGTCGGGGTTAATATTCAGGTGGTGTGCAGACATCCATTGTGAGATGTCAGTCAGACAGGCCGAGATTCGTGCTGCTACCTGTGTTTCCGATTTGGGAAACGAGAGGATCAGTTGGGTGTCGTCAGCATAGCTATGGTAGGAAAAGCCACGCGAGCGAATGACGGAGCCAAGAGAGTTGGTGTACAGGGAGAAGAGGAGAGGACCGAGGACCGAGCCTTGAGGGACCCCAGTAGTGAGAGGACAAGGTTCAGACACAGATCCTCTCCAGGTTACCCGGTAGGTCCGATCGCTGAGGTAGGATGAGAGGAGGGAGAGCGCAGTGCCTGAGATACCCAGGTCCTGGAGGGAGGAGATAAGGATCTGGTGGTTCACTGTGTCAAAGGCAGCAGAAAGGTCCAGAAGGATAAGGACAGAGGAGAGAGAGGCTTCTCTCGCAGTGTGAAGCTGCTCTGAGACAGCAAGGAGGGCAGTCTCTGTTGAGTGGCCTGCCTTGAATCCAGACTGGTGAGGGTCCAGAAGGTTGTTCTGATGGAGGAAGGAGGAGACTTGATTGAAGATAGCTCGCTCCAGAGTTTTGGAAAGAAAGGGAAGGAGAGAGACAGGTCTGTAGTTGTTGACTTCTGACGGGTTGAGAGTGGGTTTCTTCAGGAGAGGGTTAACTCTTGCCTCCTTCAGAGAGTTAGGGAAACAACCAGTTGAGAGGGAGGTGTTAATAAGATGGGTGAGAAAGGGAAGAAGGTCAGGAGCGATAGACTGGAGGATGTGAGATGGGATGGGGTCAAGGGGGCAGGTGGTTGGACGGGAAGAGGTTACCAAGGTAAGAACTTGATTGGGAGACAGTGGGGTGAAAGTGGAAAGCGAAGGGGAGGCGGATAGGGTTAGTGGAGATGTAGTTATGGGAGGGGGATCAGTGAATGAGGAGCGTATGTCATCTATCTTTTTGGTAAAGTAGTCGACAAAGTGGTTCGGTAGAAGGGTGGAGGGAGGAGGAGGACAGGGGGGGTCAAGGAGGTTGGAAAAAATGGAGAAGAGTTTTTTGGGGTTAGAGAAAGAAGATTCAATTCTGGATTGGTAGAACAGGCTTTTGGCTGCAGAGATAGAGGCAGAGAAGGAGGCGAGAAGAGAGTGATAGGCGTGCAGGTCGTCTGCGTGTTTGGATTTTCGCCATTTCCTTTCCGATGCTCGCAAAGTGGCTCTCTGGGCACGGACCGGGTCTGACAACCACGGAGCTGGAGAGGAAATGAAGACCTTTTGTGTCGTAAGAGGACAGAGAGAATCAAGAGAGGAGGACAGAGTAGAGAGGAGAGTGTCTGTGGCACAGTTAGGATGCATGAGTGAGAAAGAGTCAGTTGAAGGAAGGGCTGACAGAACAGACGAGGCCAGAGAGGAGGGAGAGAGGGAGCGAATGTTGCGACGCACAGGTGCAGAGTCTGTTGCTGTGGGAGGGTTGTCAGTTCCCAAGAGTGGGAGAGAGTAGGAGATAAAGAAGTGATCGGAGACGTGAAGTGGAGTTACAGTGAGGTTAGATGTTGAGCAGTTTCTGGTGAAAATATAGTCAGATGATTTCCAGCTTTGTGAGTCGGAGGTGAAGGACTGAGTGAGAGAGCAAAGGAAGACAGTAAGAGCACCAGGTCACATGACTTGTCGGTCTGGATGTTGAAGTCACCTAGAAGAATGAGAGGGGGGTCGTTTTCTGGGAAGTTTGATAATAGGACGTCTAATTCTTCCAAGAAATCTCCCAGGGGACCAGGTGGACGGTAGAGAACAACAATGTTCAGTTGAACAGGATGGGTAACCGTCACAGCATGAAGCTCAAAAGTCAGTGGTGTAGACAATGGAAGCGGGTAGAGAGAGAAACTCCATTTGGGGGAGATGAGTAGACCCAGGCCATAAATGATAAAATTAAGTGTTTACTCAAACTTAACTAATGCTAAATAGAGTGTAGTTATTATAAAGTGTTACCCTGTTTTGTTCTGTTATTGATATCAATTGTTTTGATTTTTACTATGCATCTATGTATACTGTATACTATACAAACGAAACTGCAAAAAAAAAATTTTTTTGAGGGTAGCTTAAAAAAACTTAAAAAAATAAAATATATTTTTTTAAGAATTTTTTTTTCATTTTATATTCTACTGTTCATTGCAAATATTAATTTGCTCATTCCCATTTATTGCACTCTGTTTATTGTTAAATGTTCATTGTTAAATGTTAAATGTTATGCACCTATATCACGGCTATAAGACGACATGTGTGGCAATATGTAGCAACTTTCCTTTCTAAGCAGTTAAATAATAAACTGCGTATCTCTTCCACGCAGCCGCCTGACTGTGACTGTACAGAAATAGTCCGTGAGACACGTCGTGAGGGAGAGAAAGAAAGACGGGTTTATCGCTTACAACCGGATCAGTCATTAGGATTAGTCACGACGAGGAAGAGGCCCGGAGCCATCCATTAGCTCCGTGTCACCCGGTCGGGTTCATTTCATTGGTGGAAACAGATTTGTGTCGACGAGCTACAGATAGCCGGCTTTGTTGTGTTCAGGAATATTTCCCATAAAGAAACAAACATTTCCAGCGTCAGACTGCGTCCACAGCTCGTGTTTGTCTTTCATACCAGACAATGGAATTCAAATAACAAAGCATTGCATCATGTAAGCAGAGGCAGACGTGCTCCCGCAGGCAGACCAAAAGAATGTTTTCTTTCTTTCTATCGCTGTCTGAACGAGGCCTCGCCGCTCTCTGCTCATGGCGCCGCCTGCTTTTTTAACGCGTTTGCATGAACCGCCCGAGCCAAATACGAAGTATGGGGTCAGATCGGTCTCATAAATCACAAATGCATACAGAACAATTCACAAATGCACACAGAATAATTCACAAATATATTTGATTTTCTAATGCACACAGAAGAAATTTGACTCACAAATAACGAAGCAACACATTGAAAAAATATAATGCAACGGCGCTGATCTAGATCATGGTGGCAACTGTGGCTCATTGGTTAGCAGGTCTGTCTTTCAATCAGAGGGTCGGTGGTTCGATCCCAGCCTCAGCCAGTCCATGTCGTTGTGTCCTTGAGCAAGACACTTAACCCTCATTGCTCACCGTTGCTGTGTCTACGGTCTACTGTATAGCATGTACGTCTCTTTGGATAAAAGCGTCAGCTAAATGAAATGTAATGTAATGCCCACTGAAACACAGAGACCCGTCAAACATGGCAAAGCACCTTTCAGACAGACACCAAACAATAGGCCTACATAGCCGTTTATAATCAATGCTACGATGGCACCATGTAGTTTTCATTAATATCTTGCTGTAGGCTAATACTAATTGTGGGCGGGGGCGTGGCTAGCGCACCTGCGGCACAGAGAGAGAGAGAGAGGGACGCTCGTCTGGGTCAGCTGTGGCGCTCTGGTTGAGGCACAGCTGATCCAGATGAGCGTGGGATTGCGTGGGCGGAGGAGGGAGCTATAAGAGCTCCCAGAGCCACGCAAGGGGAGAGCTAGGCAGGGCATGTGAGTACATGTGTGTGAAAATGCCAAATAAAGCCAGAAGAAGACGAAACCTTGTGTCGTCCCTATGTCAAGAGCTCCGTGACTCCCAGGGTATGGACGAACCCTGCCACAGTGGCGCCTGAACAGGGACTACCGGAGGGGAGGACACGGCAGCCAGGGCATGGGATGGACGACGGCAATGCCGAGATTGAGCGGCTGTATGCCGCCATGGCGGGCGAAGGGGCGCCGGTGATCCGGGAGATGGCGCAGGCAGTGCGGGTCCCGGCGGCGCCGGAGAAGCCGCTGCCGTACCGCACATTTGAGGAATGGGGCGAGTACCTCGAGCGGCAGGCGGCGGAACGCGCGGGGCGGCAAGACGGCCAGTTGGCGGGCGCCGCGAGGGCGCTCAAGCCGGGTGCGGCGCCGGAGCTCCGGGACGTGGCGCAGGCGGCGCGGGTCCCGGCGGCGCCGGCGACGGTGGGCGGCGCCGAGGTGGGGCCGCGGGCCGAGGCGCGCCAGGAGCGGGCCGACAGCGCGCGGCTGCTCCAGCTGGAGGAGGAGAAGGACCAGCTGCAGGCGGAGGTGCAGGAGTACGCCAAAGCGGTGCAGGCGCTGGCGCGGCAGCTGGAGGAGCAGTCGCGGAGGGAGACGCTCCTCGTGCAGGCGCTGGAGCGGGTGGCGGGCCGAGAGACGGCGAAGGCCGCGACCCAAACCGACGCGAGGCGCCAGAGGGTCGGGGAGACCCAGACCGACGCCAGACGCCTGAAGACCCGGGCAGCTCAGACGGTGGTGACGGCTCGGGCGGCGGCGGAGGCGGCGCCGCAGACGGCGGCGGGCGCAGCAGCGACGACGGCGGAAGCGGCGTCGCAGACGGCGGCGGGCGCAGCAGCGACGACGGCGGAAGCGGCGTCGCAGACGGCGGCGGGCGCAGCAGCGACGACGGCGGAAGCGGCGTCGCAGACGGCGGCGGGCGCAGCAGCGACGACGGCGGAAGCGGCGTCGCAGACGGCGGCGGGCGCAGCAGCGACGACGGCGGAAGCGGCGTCGCAGACGGCGGCGGGCACGACGGCTCCGAAGACGGCAGGAGCGCCACCCGACCAAGGGGGTCGGGAGGAGCCGCGGCCGAGATGCCGCCAGGAGGCGGCAGCGGCCGGCAAGGAGGCGGCGCCACGGGCGCCGAAGCGGCGTGGAAGGCCGGGGCGGGGGCTAACCAAAGGGGGCCCGGGAGAACCAACACCGGGTCCGGGGAGTAGCGACCGGTCGGAGCGCTGGGGGTTCCCCGCCGTGGCGTGCTGGACGTGCGGACGCCGAGGACACCGGCGGCGCCAGTGCCCCAAGCAGTGCTGGACCTGCGGGAGACGAGGACACCTGAAGAGGTCCTGTCCGGGGTGGACGGAGGACCAGGGGTGGCAGGCCAGGCAACACCGGGGACAACCGCTACACCCAAGGGCGACGCCCTGGGCAACGCCACCGTCCCCGACAGACTGGGGGCGAGACTGGGGCCGGCCGGTTCACATCGGCAGGTGTGAGGAGGGGGCCGAGCAGGCCCGGCGGACAGGCCAGGGGGCTGGGGCCCGGTGGGGCCGGAGACTGAGGGCCGAGCCAGTGGCTCGGGCCCGCGCCTGGGGCCCGTGGGCCGGGGCGCAGTGGGGACCGATATGGGTCCCGCCTCCTTAACTTTCTCTCTCTTGTGTTGCAGGTTGCCGCGGCGGACTGAGGGGGAGAGCCGGTTTGGCCCCGGGAGGGGGCTGGCGGAGAGCGCAAGGAACCTGCTTCCCGGGGCGCTCGATCGCCCTCTGTCCGGGCCATGTCCCGCGCCCGGGCCCCCACGGATGGAGGATGCCAACGCCCGGACCACCCGTTGGCATCTGGCGGAAACGCAAGTTAATTCCATGGTGGTCCATAGGTCGGGGGTGCAGATGGTCGGGGCTGACTCCCGCTCCCGCTCCCAGTGGGAGGGAGGGGGGGGGGAGTTGGTTAGACCGGTGGCTCCCCGGCCTAAGTCGGGCGGTGGGGGTATGTGGGCGGGGGCGTGGCTAGCGCACCTGCGGCACAGAGAGAGAGAGAGAGGGACGCTCGTCTGGGTCAGCTGTGGCGCTCTGGTTGAGGCACAGCTGATCCAGATGAGCGTGGGATTGCGTGGGCGGAGGAGGGAGCTATAAGAGCTCCCAGAGCCACGCAAGGGGAGAGCTAGGCAGGGCATGTGAGTACATGTGTGTGAAAATGCCAAATAAAGCCAGAAGAAGACGAAACCTTGTGTCGTCCCTATGTCAAGAGCTCCGTGACTCCCAGGGTATGGACGAACCCTGCCACACTAATATTAATGGCATTTGTTAAGTGTTTAAAAAGCTGGGCAGGAACAAGCTGGTAAAAAAGGGAACCATACAGATGTTTTATTTATTACTATTATAGATGAATATACCAGTATCATATCATATTTGTGGTATTGTATTGAATTCTGGTATCGTATCGTAAGTATCGGTATCGTGATATTTATTGCAGGTATCGTATCAAAGTCATAATTTTGGTACCCTACTTGCAACATGTGGCCCCCTTGGTCACTTCCTTACACCCTGCTTCCTCGCTCTGAACTTCCATGGGAATACATTTGTCACATAGCGAATGTTTAGGTCTGCCGTCTTGTCACGAAGGAATCGTGTGAGGAAAGTCAAAGGTTTTGTTGACTTCCCGCCGAGGCCTCGATCCGATCCCTCGTGTTCCCGTCAGCAACGCAGCAGAGGAAAGGTGTCGCAGCCTCAGATGTTCCTGATGGGAATCAAAACACAACGAAAACCAGGAGCTGAAATCACACACACACACACACACGGACAACACTTGTTGCTCAGAAATGCTCACACATGCTTTGATTTGTCAGAGCCGGGTCCCGTGCTGAACCATCAGATTCCTCATTTAAAGATCAGAGGGATTCGCATCTTTCTTCTCCGCCGCCGTTTCCGTCTTTTATGCTAATGCGAAGAACACACATCGCTTTAGTCGGCTCTCCTTGGGAACAAACACCAGCTGGAACAAAAGCACGGCACACTTGTCCTAGATGAGATGGCTTGATGATATCTGGCGTGTGTGTGTGTGTGTGTGTGTGTGTGCGTGCGTGTGTGTGTGTGTGTGTGTGTGTGTGTGTGTGTGTGTGTGTGTGTGTGTGTGTGTGTGTGTGTGCGCAGGAACAAAAGAGGATCTAACAAGTGTGTGTTTCTTATGTTCTATTTAAGAGAGTCTCTCTTGATCCGTCCCCGGAGACGTTTCCTCTCAGTAATCTATCATTGGACATGTTCATTAGCTGTGTGTGCGTGTGTGTGTGTGTGTGTGTGCGCGTGTGTTGTATGTGATTCACCGTGCAGGCGTCTCTCGCCTGGGAATCCACATTAAGCAGCGCATCAGCACTCCATATGCTGAGATCGGGAAGAAGAGCGGCAATTAGCAGACTTTTTGATCCCGAGCTGCTTCCTCATCGCACAAAGCTGAAACACACGGAGCAGTGAAGGCAGCGCGGGCCGAGAGCGGCAGCGAATCCAGCGACCCCTGAACGCCTCGGGATCCCAGCGAAGGCCTTTAAAGCCGGCATCAAACTAAAGGCACTAAAGTTTTAGGCATTTGTTTGCCATCTTCTCATGTTTACTGCCTCACAGTGGCAGACATCTAGAGGCCGTGTGTGTGTGTGTGTGTGTGTGTGTGTGTGTGTGTGTGTGTGTGTGTGTGTGTGTGTGTGTGTGTGTGTGTGTGTGTGTGTGTGTGTGTGTGTGTGTGTGTGTGTGTGTGTGGGGGGGGGCATTTCCTCTTGTAGTTTGAGACACGTACTTGTTGAAGTTCCCGATCCCAGAAGTCGGTCTCTCGGGAATCTCCTCATTTGTCATCGTGAAAGAAAAGGACGACCTTTACATCGGCAGTGGTTCCCCCGGTTCCCCCAACCTGACCCAACCTGACCCCCAATATGCATGCGAGCGTGCACGTGCAAGACTCCGGACCGTTGACTAGTAAACAATGATCTCGCCAATATTCATGTATTTCTTTTTTTTCCCCTCACAGGAAACCTGGAGCGTTGCAGATAATACGCCTTTAACACGTCGCCAGCCTTTTGCATGTGAATAATAAAAGGGGTTGAAGTGTGATCAACAGTTGCCAAGGTAACACACGTTTGCTGGCAATATGTGATCTGGAACTAAATTTAATCAAGGTGCATCAAATCACCGGCTTTTATACCACGGAGCACCGCCTGCCACGCCGGAGATGCTTTTTTATCAGTCCTGCTTTTACTGAAGACACACACACACACACGTGCACACACGTGCACACACACACACACACACACACACACACACACACACACACACAAAAGTCCGTTAAATAACCCTGAATGACTCAATTTACCCAGAATATGAAGATATGAAAAACAAATCCCTTAGAAACACCTCAATATGATTAAGGCTCCTTTGAAAAGATTGAAGATGGATTGTGTACACATTTAAGTGTTTATGATGTATAATCTATATATAGTTTAAGGGCATTTTAAGGGTAAATGTACCTTAAAATAGATCAAGTTGCATGTGATGTCCATGTTGTAATTTATGAGCCACATGAGATATAAATTCAGGGATGCTTTCATGCTATCAGGTGTGTTTTACATTGTTAGGAAACCATCTATTATAATCCTCATGCATGTGTACATTTGAAAAAACAACAGAAAAGTTCTTTTATTTCGTGTTATTTTGAGAACTGCCACTGAAGAATACCATAATAACATAATGATTAGTGTTGCACAAACACACATTCGCAGCAGTACAGATGCCATCAGAGCCCAGACGGTGTTCTCTGCAGCAAAGAGCCAGAAATGAGAGGAGTAACATTAAATGATGCTCTTGTGTCACTCGGGGGGAGTGGGGGAGGGAGGGGGGCGTCTCATCACATCGCCTCGACTCTCTGAGGCTGAATCCAAATGGCTTTTTTAGTAAATAGTTATTTTTTAACAGTTCTGCGCTGCAGGTGCACAGTGGTTTCATTTGGTTCAGCACGGATGGAAAGGAGGAGGCGGAGCTGCCTGCTGCGTTTCGGTTAACTCGACAGTCCACGGCTCGGGGTGCTTTCTTTGTGATCCAACAGGCGCGTTTGAGAAGTAAAGGCGACATTTTAACGTCCCTCGATACGTCTTGCTCTCTTCCATCTGGAGGGGAAGGGATGACACAACCTGGACTGAGCTTCACAAAAAGAGGTATCTGGGCTCTGACTTCCAAAATCCTGTTATTCTGCACCACCACCAGCAGTCGGATCCAGATTACTATCACATTCATCTCAGTGCGTGAAGGCCGCAGGTTACGCAGCATGCGAGCACGAGATGGGGAACGAATCAGAGGAAACGATGGAACGAAAGCAAAAGAGAGGGGAGGAGAAACAACAATAAAACTAATGATGCAGGAGTGAGAAAAACACTTAACGGAAGCTCATATAAATGTACTGATTAGTATTACTGATTGTTGATTGTACTTATTTGCTTCCTTTCAGAGAGAGATGAAAAGATTCATACCTTTCTCTGGGATGGTGAATATCAAACCACACCCAGGCCTTTATTGTGAAGGGTAAGAATGGTAAGAACACATGTTATATGTCTAGGGCTTTTATTGTGAAGGGTGAGAGCAGTAAGAATGCATGTTATACATATAGGGCTTTTATTGTGAAGGGTAAGAATGCATGTTATATGTCTAGGGCTTTTATTGTGAAGGTTAAGAATGGTAAGAATGCACGTTATAGGTTTAGGGCTTTTATTGTGAAGGGTAAGAACGGTAAGAATGCATGTTATACGTTTAGGGCTTTTATTGTGAAGGGTAAGAACGATAAGAACGTGAAAGTATTCTGGCCAAAAACAACAGTTTGGGGGAAAAAAGACATACATGTGTAAATTAAATCGCACGAAGAAGTTGACATTTTTACAGTTTTTGTACTGAATGAAACAATAAATAATGGATGGAGCCAGGCTATCATCTCCATCTTTATGCTAAGCTAAGCTCACTATGATGTGATTGACAGATACAGTAGCTCAGCCCGTGGGGAGCCGGTTCAATAAGCACACCAAAAACAAAAAAAAGTAAAGATTTGATACGCGCGCTCGCAAGTTAGAAATTGAAAAGATGAAAGGAGTTGCTATGGAAACAAGGATAAACTTAAATAAATCATGAAGCTGTTCTTGGTAATTGTGCACACTGAAATCACTGCCCCCCTCCATCCCCCCCCAAAAAAGAAACCTTGGCCTGATAAGACAGGTGTCTTCTCACATGATAACCAGCACTGTGATTAAATGGACTCTGTTTTGGAAGCAGCTCATGCTTCTGCAGGATGAATCCGATTCAAATGTGGGCGGAGCCACGGCACGAGGACAGGCTTATGGATGTTTAAATTCCTGAGTTCCCTTTTCGGCTCACAACCAGTGGCTTCGGGGTGTGACATTAATAGCCCTTTGTCCCTGCAATGATGAATATATACAGTATATACCATATACACCATGCAGTATATCTTCCATTTAGCTTTCCACTTGCGTGTATTGCAGTATTGTATTGCAGTTCTGAAGCTCCCGCAGTGCCGTCCACAGCATTTAGAGCCCTCGTCTCTGCTCGTGTGGTTATTTGCTCCACGGAGCGCCTCACAAAGTAGTGCCATTAATCACTAAAGTGCCCCGAGTCCTCCAATTTACCGTTGGAAGAAAAAGTTTGCTGAAAAAAATAAAAATATATTCATCTGGTGCAGTCATCCCCGCTCCTCAGAAAGGAATGAGCCGATCCACCAATCCTCTCGCTGATGGACTCGATTTCTTATGTAGGCCACGTACTCAATGGAGACGGCTTCATCCCCAGGTCAGAGGTCAAAGTAGTAACTTCAATAGAAGTACTCACTAGCATAGAAATGAAGACACACACACACATACACACACACACATACACACACACACACACACACACACACACACACACACACACACACACACACACACACACACACACACACACACCGTCATTCAGGAGGTTTTACTGCAGCAGAACCAGTACCTCTGACCCGGCACCCAGAGGCACACTGGTCGATGCACTGGGCCCAGACCACCCGGACCACTACTCCCAGTCACTACACCAACGGTTGGATGGGCGTAGCTTTAGTTAAACCTCAGAATAATGAAACTAAACTGGATGAATTGAACTCTGGCACTGAGGCGACGACTCCATTGTTTCTTGCCAAGACCGACGGCGAATCCCAGAGCGCCGATTTCACGGAAACGGAGCCGACGGGCAAAAACTGCCGAGTCACACTCGAGTCACTCGATACGGATTGTGAGCAGTTAGTATACAAGATAAAAGGAACTAGTTCAACATTTAGAATCTCAGGCTGCAGTCAGTTTTATAACAGTCTCCTCCGTCTCGCTTTATAAATCCGAAGTGCTTCATTTTATGGTATAAAAAGTGGTAATTTATCACTTTATCACCCTGCCATAGGGGTAAAAACAAAACACACAAAATAAAACCCTGAGCAGTACTAGTTCCTTATGGACTGACAGCCAATGAGCCTCTGAAACGGTGATATCCATTCTCGCTCATTTTTCTAAAAGCGCTTTACTTTGGGGGTGAAGAATGGCCGCCGATGAAGAAGGCAATTAATGGCGTCTGAAAAGAGCCGCGAGCGATGATGCAGCGACTTAATCTGCTTTCTGTTGCGGGGGCTGCATCGAGTGTGTCAGTCTGCCCGTGTGCAACAATGGGCTATTGTTCAGGGGCGACATGAGAGACGACTGCTGCTGCTCACAGGCACCTGGATACACACTGACTCAGTTATGAACACGTGCACGCACACATGCACGCACACATGCAACGAGCCACACATGCAACGAGAAGCCACACCATGCAACGAGAAGCCACACTTTATAAATGACGCACACATGCAACACGCACACATGCAACAAGCCACACTTTCTAAATTATGCACATGCAACACGCACACACGCAACAAGCCACACGTTCTAAATGACTACACACATGCAACAAACACACATGCAACGAGAAGCCACACTTTCTAAATGACGCACACATGCAACACGCACACACGCAACAAGCCACACGTTCTAAATGACTACACACATGCAACAAACACACATGCAACGAGCCACACTTTCTAGATGACGCACACATGCAACACGCACACATGCAACAAGCCACACTTTCTAGATGACGCACACATGCAACACGCACACATGCAACAAGCCACACTTTCTAAATGACACACACATGCGCGCACACATGCAACGAGCCACACTTTCTAAATGATGCACATGCAACACACACACATGCAACATGAAGCCACACTTTCTAAATGACACACACATGCAACAAACAACGATGCCAATCTGCAGAAATGAAAACAAGAAATAAAGATGTATAAAATATGTATATATATCATGTTGTGTTTTTCTTGGAGACATTTGTGAAAAGGGGACTTTGTAAATATAAATTCTTCAAATTCAGATTGTCATTTTTTTCAATTTAAAGGAGGCAACATTGTGGAGATGCACTCATTTGACAT
Source organism: Cottus gobio (assembly GCA_023566465.1). Lineage (NCBI taxonomy): Eukaryota > Metazoa > Chordata > Actinopteri > Perciformes > Cottidae > Cottus > Cottus gobio. The sequence continues at coordinate 2,898,270 of CM042230.1, read as the reverse complement.
CATTGTGTTTTTTAGAGTTGGGCTCTAAAGAAATCCATGGTCTCCAACTACACATCATTTGTTACATTGCGATACATCTCCACAGGGCATCTTTAAATCTATCAACAGGATGTCAACACCAGTCTTTTGTTGTCATCTTGAACGTAATCCGGTTTGCAGTTTTAATTTATTGCATTTTGCAAACAGCAGCTCTGAATTTCGCAAGAGACGCACTTATAGCATGCACAGATTATTCTTTCAAAATTCCCTTCAAAGCACAGAAATACTCTCTCTCTCTCTCTCTCCCCCCCTCTCTCTCTCCGGGGTTAATGACGCCGCTGGACAGATAGATGGACGCGTGGACTGACCGGCGTCGCGCTGATGAAGCCGAGGGGGCGTCGCCATGTGTCCGGGCTGCGGTAGAGCCCTCTGCTCGCCATTCATCAGCTTCTCTACGAGGAAACTAGAGCGGACCAGATGGATCACACACACACACACACACACACACACACACACACACACACACACACACACACACACACACACACAGCAACCTAACTTTCTGTCACTTGTATGCCTCATGCAGTGCACACACAGCTTCAGTGTGCATGCTCTCGGGCGGGTTTGAGTCCAACGGAGACGCGAAGACACACACACACACACACACACACACACACACAGGCAGATGCAAGGCACATGGAGGACGCTGAACACTTGAACTCTCGGTTTAGGAAAGGAGGTTTGTATATACAGTACATCGTGCGTTTCACACACATACATGGGCACAACTGTGTATATTGTACACACACACACACACACACACTCCATTCAGTCAAATAAACACAGGCACACACCACCTCTCACGACTACCATTTATTTAAATCAGCCACATTTCCTGACGGGCTCAATAAGACGCCCCATAACTCCCCGTCCAACGTAAACACGCCGGCTCACATACAGGAAGTGGAGGAGAGTTTGTACACCGGGTGTCAGAATGTAGCTGTTGAACAGAAGAAAGCCATACTGTCCTTCAGTAAACAAAGGCTGGTAAACAAATAGGCGAGAGTGTGTTATTGTTACCCAGCAGCACACACACACACACACGAAGGCAGGAGCAGTATGCATTACCATGCCACATTAAAAGACAGCACAAAGGAACACAAATGACTCCACGCTCCAATAGCTTAATTGCTAATCTCTTCTTTTAGGAGAGTGTTTATTTCATTAGGCTGGTTTTAGTGCCGATACCATCTCTCCCTGCTAATTATCTTGTTTGGATTAAACGTCTACAATCTTCATGCCAGGCAGGAAACAAACAAATGCTCCGGCCATCACAAATACTGCTGCAGAAAAGACCAAGGAAAGTGTGAGTTTCTTTTCTTTTCTTTTTTTGCATGGATGACATATTCCATTTTTTTTGCGGGCAAAAATAAATGTTTTGCTGGATGCAATGTGACGATGAGGGATTCTGTAGGCCGTAAGATTTACAGGAAGGTGTGCTAATCGTGTGTAGCATCAAGCTAGCACCACGAAAATGAATATGTTCCATACCTTGGGGCGAGTCCTCTTATGGTTTATGTTAATATTTATGGGTGAATTGTGTTTAAGCATGTCAAATTGACTTATATGCTCTTGGAAGCTCATGCTTTGCTGTTTACTTTGCAATGTGACATCAGCAGGCCTGATATTGATGCATGGTAGATATGAAGACATCAACACATGAAGAAGCCCCTCCCACCCAGTATTCAGAAAGGTGCCACAGCAGGTCTGTCCATTCTGCAGAGTTGTTGTTGTTGTTGTTCTCCTCTTGAGAACCAGATGACCGTCCAGAAGACATCAAGGAGACACAAAGTACGCGAGCATGCATGACACATGCGATATGCAGAGACATTTTGGAATTGCCACGTTTCCTGATTGCCGGTCCCCATTTGTCTTCATCGGGGACTTCGGTGTGAATCCATCACTCATCGGACTCTGAGCGGTTATCTCCTCGTTTGAGTCACAACGAGAGGCGAAAAGCATACTCCTTTGAAGTAACAGGAGAGTGTGTGTGTGTGTGTGTGTGTGTGTGTGTGTGTGTGTGTGTGTGTGTGTGTGTGTGTGTGTGTGTGTGTGTGTGTGTGTGTGTGTGTGTGTGTGTGTGTGTTTGAGAGAGAAGAACACACAAAAGGCCGAGAGTGACACGGGAAACGTTGGATGGAGTTCGGGGCGGAGTTTGTTGCCACATTGCACCTACTTGGAAAAGTGATTTCTTTATCTCGTTTCTCAGTGTGGAAACATGGGGGGAGGAGGGGGAGAGGGGGAAGAGAGAGAGGAGGAAGAGAGAGGGGAGGTTAGAGAGAGGGGGAAGAGAGAGAGGGGAGGTTAGAGAGAGGGGAGGAAGAGAAGGTAAGAGAGAGGGGAGGAATAGAGAAAGAGGAGGAAGAGAGAGGGGAGAAATAGAGAAAGAGGAGGAAGAGAAAGGGGAGGAAGAGAAAGAGGAGGAAGTGAGAGGGGAGGAAGAGAGGGGAGAGTAAGATAAAAGGGAGGAAGAGAAAGATGAGGGAGAGAGAGAGGGGAGAGGAAGATAGAGGGGAGGGAGAGAGAGAGAGGGAAGGAAGAGAGAGAGCATGTCGGAGAGAGACGCAGGAGAGAAGAGTGTTTGCTGCTTTGTGTAACTGCGCTGACCTGATTGGTGGTGAAAGAAAAATGATTTCTTTATCTCGTTTCTCAGTTCTGGCAAATAAGAAAGAGTGGGAGAGAGGGAGGAGGGGGGAGAGGAGGGAGGGTGACGACATATTAGACGGTGAAAGAGAAGCGACGCCGGGTGAGAGAGAGAGAGACAGAGAGGTGGTACAAAACAAAGTGAAAACAGTGTGCGCTTCTGGATGTGTGTTTAACGCACGAGGTGCGAGAGGCCGAGCGATAAAGAGGCCGTGATTAGAGAGAGGGGCGAGAGCGGCTTCGAACCGCCGGGCCCTGAACCCATTTAAATTCAGGACGATTGCACTGTTTCTCAAACCCTTCAGAGCCCGATGCTGTTCGCACTCCGCCGGCCGGCTCGGGTCTCTTTGTGCGCTCGGAAATGAAACATCATCTACCTGGAAAGACTCTTTTGCACCTGGAGGTTTTTTTTCCGTTTGTTTTTTTTGTTGTTTTTTTTTTGTGACATTTTTGGCAATAAGCACTTCTGTGCGTGGGTTTTACGCCTGAAAAGGTCACGTTTCAGTCTCACAGAGAGGCCGGGGACAGTGCACCTCTACAGCGCTTCACAAAGGTCCTCATAGTTGGATCGACCCCCCGGACAAAAAGTCAACATTAGAGCTTTTACAGAGGATTTCTTTGCGTGGCTTCTGAATTCGATCCGAGGTTTACCGATCTGTGCCGAGTGGGAGGTTGTTTGGCTAAAAAGGGTCACAAGACAAAACTCTGGTAATACAGTTGCAGTGGTAATACTCATTAAATGACTAGATGACCACAAACACCACAGCATTATGATCAGGGTTTGGTTTTATTACTCTTTACCAAACCGAGGTATCCAGAAAGGTACTCGAGTGAACAAGAAGGCCATTTTGGGAGATTCTTGGGTCATATCCTGTCATTAAGGCCGTCATTACAGCTCCAACAAGCGTCCAATCCAACACTGGCGGTGGTGAAACACGCCTCCTTTTCCCCGATGTCTGCGCCGACCGACGCTTCGCTAAGCTCTTCCCTCGAATGCAAACCGATCGTAACCAATCGGCACCAACCAGGGTCCGACCACAGACTCTCAAGCTGGTTTTGTGGATTAATATACTCATTACCCGGAGAGGCTGGAGGCAGATGTTCGTCGCTAAACTAGATAGCATGTTTTGAGAGCGTAGTTAGGCTCCACGGTGGCTCCGACAGCTGGACGGAGCAGCATCGGGGAGGCGGGGCTTAGCGAAGGGTCAATTGAAGCTCCAACATGATGTATCCGGGTGCGTTTCATCCTTTTTCTCTGTGTGTGTGTGAAACTGTCAACACATTGTGTCGGTCGTATCTGAGGCACAGCGAGAGCATCAGCTAAATCGCCCCCCAAATCTAAACGGTGTGCATCTGGGTACCCTCTTAGGATTATCACGCGCCACTCAAATCAGTACATCGGCACCTATTTCATCCACGCTCGGTCACTGACACTCAAGGGCGGCTTCCAATTTCAGCCAGTGATGGATGGGCTGGAGGGGATGTGGGGGATGGGGGGGGGACCCCAATCAGGGACGGCTGTTATCAATGGGCTGCTTCCTGACACATCCGCCACCCGGTTATCCGTCATCAGACGACTGGAGAAAGCCGTCCGATGGAATGATGCTCCCGGCCGTCGGACGGGTCTCTGGCAGAAGGCGGACACCTTTTGAGGTTTCCATCACCGCATTTTGTCATTACACGATCTAAGTGATAGCAGGACGGGCTAGTGCGCGTTGACAAGGACAGTACACCCCGCCTGTAATAAATCAATGATTTCCTCTGAAGATTAGAGGACGCCATGATGGATTTCTGTGCAAGTACCTCCGGTACACTGTACCACCAGGTTAATCTGATCTCTGTGGTACCAGGAATCAGAAAATAGTAATAGAAACATATCGTATCAATCAGAACAAAAACATGATTTAAACTATAAAAATGAAATGCTGTGCAGTCGTCTTGCAGGAGAAGCGCTCGTGGTTGCATGAAGCAGCGAGGGAAGTTCACGCAACCTCGTTTAACCGAGTGAAATCTAGCAGAAAGCAAAGACATTATCGAGACGCGAATGTATTTTGTTGCACCGTTTGATTCTTGCTCTTGAGAACCGAGATGGTTCAAACATGAGGAAAGTTGTTGAATTAAAAAGGTTTTTCATCTGAAACAAATAGATGTTTTTTTTCCCGCTCATAAGCATGTTATCCTGTTAGCACGTCGCTTTGCTGTTCGCAGTTCAGACTGATACAGTCCACAGTGTTTGGTGTGATTGCTCCAGATGCTGCCTGGCGTGTAACTAATGAGTCGCGCTTCACCCCGGGTCAAGTCTGAGGCTTCTGCTGGGGCTTTGAAGCTTGTTTACCCTCCTGCCGGATACCCAGGAGGCCTCCCTTCTCCCCCTCCTGCTCCGATCCTCTCCCTGCATACCTGCCAGACAAATTAAAAAACCTGCTCTGGGAAAAAAAAAAATCACAACAGCATCAAGTTGAAAGCTCATGAAGGCTAAAATGTCACGAGCTTGTTCCTCATCAACACGTTTTTCTTTGGGCTGAATTGAGCTACCTATCTGCTCTGTGGCAGCGACGTACGCTCCATGAATAAGTAATGAAATGGAAATGGTTTATTTTGTATTTAACAAAAGGACTAGGCGCTCTGAGCTCACACTTATACCGGATGGATTTGGCTTGCATTCCTCAGGATCACTTTCAGGTGTGACCGTGGACGGATTATTGAACCCACAACATGGTTGATGCACGAGTCTTTGAGTTCAAAGAGACGTGCATCAACCAGGAAGAGACACGAAATGACCACAAACAGAACTGAACAGACACACTAGTCAGTGCTCTTAAAAAGGGGGAAAAGAACCATGGAAACACCAAACAGCTACAAAGAGACACCAAACAACTACAGAGACACCAAACAAATACAAAGATACAAATACAAAGAGACACCAAACAACATTTCTCAGGAGCTACTTGATCCAAATACCTCGAGCCCTGGTTAAAAAAAAAAATTCACATAAAATTATTTAAAAAAAGAAAATTCACATATAATTATATTTTTTTTTTAAATCACACAAAAACATTCAAACATACAATTAAAAGAAAATCACAAAAAAGTATTATTTTTTAAAATCAGATAAAATTATGTATTTTATAACATTTCATTGGGAGAAAATGACATCCAAAAGTGATGTGAATATATATTTTTTTATTAAATAAAAAATACAACCTTGATGTACAAACAAGATGTGAGCATTAAACCCACATTGCATGACTCACATGACTCTGCTAACATCTATGCTCCCCCTCAATGGCCCCCATTAACCATCTTTACACCGGAGCTTTCTACCAACGCCGAACTGGGCGTTGACAGCGATTGTCTCCGTGAGCCACGTCCACTCGAGGTACCCCCCTCCCCCCCTCCCCCCACTCCCGAGCTTTATTACAAGTGGCCGGAGAAAGGCAACGTCTGAGATGGATAAAAAGAGCAACGAGTCAGGAGGCTCCGAAATCTGATGAAAATAAAAAGTCAAGGAGGATTTCAGGGGATTTGCCGCATCCAGCTTAAGGTTCGCTGCCACACTGTGTGTGTGTGTGTGTGTGTGTGTGTGTGTGTGTGTTTGTGTGTGTGTGTGTGTGTGTGTGTGTGTGTGTGAGAAAGAGAGAGATGCAAGGCATTCAGTCTTGACCTTGCCATGCCGAATCCTATTTCCTTTTGGCCGTTGCCCGGCAACATCACCTTGACAGTGAGGATGGTGGGAGAGAGGGATTAAAATAAAAAAACAGAAACAGGTCTCAGGCCAACTTGATACTTTCATATCGGCCTTTGCTTCAAAGCCACGCAGCTGCTCGTGAACAGGGGATGTATATATAATTTTCCTTTCAGCCCCTCGTGAGACAGGTCAAAAGGTCAAAGGGCAGCCAATAGCATCTCTGGGGCCCCACGGCGAAGCTTTAATCTACGAGAAGTTATGGCCTTCACTTGTAACTGACCCCGGGGAAGCAGCAGGGCAAGTAGGTAGTGAAGATCAAAGTCGTCCTGCAGGACACTGGCACATATGGCCGCCTGCACCCCCCTGCTGGGTAAACATGATGTAATATCTATGTGAGCAAGCAGCTGACCCCCAAGAGTCCGGCCGCTTCACCCCGGAGTCCCAGCACAATAAGGACTCTTTTCCTTTCTACTCCTCCTTCGGCTCTGATCAAAGGGGACGGCCATGATGGAGTGGCTTGTAACTCCCATCGAAGCGTTTAATAGTAATAAGAGAAGGCTGGACTCTGAGGCCATGGATCCACGGGGGGCCATTTGAAGTCTCAGGGGGCCAGTGCTGCAATAATGGTGCACGACTCTGTTTATAGACTATAAAATTGTAATAATTTATAACTGCGGTGACGGGACCCATCGTAAATCAAGGAAAAGTCTGCCTCCAAGCGCTTCTCTCAGCTGGAGACGTTGGACAATGAGCCTGATGTGTTGGTGGAAGCAGCCCAAAGTCTTTAGGGCGTCCCACCGAAATGTGAAGAAATGTGTCGTAAACACTTCCAGGATTCACTTAGTTTTTGAAGCCAAAAACAATTATTACGAGTAGTTTTTGTACAAAAACCTGAGAAAGTAGGTTTGTGGCCTGAAAGGTTTTGGTGCCTATGAACCAAACTAAATGGGGAGTGTGTCATGTGGGCGTGTCCTGTACTATTCTCACCAGCTTTCAAGCAACAATTTTACATATTTTTAAAATCCCTTGTTTTCGTAAAGGCAGAGATGACAATATGGTACCAACAGCCACTGGCAGTATTGTACAAGATGAGAAACCGGAGCGGCCATGACAGTTTTGGGATGAGGAGAAGGAAGGCCCTGCTCAAATGATGTCATACTCGACTAATAGTTTGTTTCCTGTGCAATTATTGCAGTAATTTGGGTAAACTATGGATTTGTAGGTAACCTGTCTACACGTCTGTCGTGTTTCTTCCCCATTGGACGTTTTACGGGATCGCATTCCCAGATATCAGCAATTACTTTGATATTTCTTGTGAAACAATGACCAAAACTCCTTTTCCCTTTGTTTTGCTTTCCACCAGTTATTAATGCTAATCCCTGATCATACCATCTGTGAAATGTTGTTCTGGGTCCTAACATTGAGTGAATACATATATACTTAGTACAAATCTGTATGCAGGAAACAAGAATATAAACACTTCACTTCTTTCCATCCCAAACTTTGTTGCAAGAAATTGGCGAAAACTTTCTCTAAAAAGAGAGATATAAATACACTTCTTTATGCTGCAATCTTTTGGCACAACGGGATCAGAACATTGCTTCAGTTCACAGCTACCGAGGCAGACAGATCTATCTATATTATATCCGTAACCGCTGCATTTGTGGATGGATGGGCCAGGGTTTCTTTTTGATAGAGTGTAAATGGACAGAACCATCTAATGCATGTCAAACAGCCTCGCTTCAAAACGTGATAACAAAAGCAGAATAAAAAGGGTGTGTGTGCAGAAGTGAGTGTAGTACAATAAAAACATCACTTCTGCACGCGTAAATGCACATTTCATTTGTTTGCCTTCAGTCGGACTTTATCCGGGTTCATCGGGGCATAAGACTGCATCATTCCCAACATCATTGCATCAAAAGAAATCGAGGATGTAAAACCGAGAAAGGAGTAAGAAAGGAAAGGAATCGAGGATGTACAAACTGAGAAAGGAGTAAGAAAGGAAAGGAATCGAGGATGTAAAACCGAGAAAGGAGTAAGAAAGGAAAGGAATCGAGGATGTACAAACTGAGAAAGGAGGATATTACTATTAAGTGACAACTTAGAAATGGTGAATGAATTAAATTAAAATAATAATGTCACCTCACACAGACATACCTTTCGGGTACTGAATAATAATGCAGTGAATTAAGGCATTCTGAGCTCAGAGTTTTCTTTATCGGCTGACACAGCAAACACAAGTGCATCCTCTTCACTTTACCTTCGGAGATAACCACACCGACACAGTCAGCCACATTTCAGCAGGACAGCAACGAAACGGAAAGGCACAAAGTTCAAGACCCACTTGTATTCACAAGTCAAGAGAAAGGGCCCAGTGGGATCTTCTTTTCAGGGCGACGTATAAGTGACCAGGAGCGGATTTAGGCTGCCGCGCCTGACACGGAAATCAATGAAATCAGCAGATTCTTGGCAGCCGGTTGGAGCGCAGCAGCTGTAAAGCAAAGGTTGAATGTCAAAGCACTGCAAAACATCGGCTGGTTGAGGGAGATCCATACGCAGCAGGGTTGGAGCTTCCAGAAAGGTCAGAGGAAAACACAAACACAATCAGTGTAGAAACAAGTCTGCAAACACCGTGACTACAGGAGACCCGTAGAACGGCGTCACCCAGTGTAATGGTGTGTTCACACCGAACGCGACGCGAATTTTTCGCGCGACCAGATTACATGTAAAGTCAATGCACAGACGCGTTTGGTTGCGACAGACGCGAAATTTCGCCGGGCGGCGCGTTAGACGCGTTTGGCGCGGCGCGTTTGGCGCGGCGCGTTTGACGCGAAATTCGCGTGAGTTGAAATTTTCCAACTCGGGCGAAAATTCGCGTCGCGAAAGCCAATCAGCGTTGAGAAGCTCTGCGCGTCATCACCGCCGTCCTGCCGGTTTGAAGCAAACAGTTGCTGATCCACCAGAAGTATCGCTGGCAGCGGCCGTCATTCAGACGCTGTTGTGCGGCTACGGATGATATTATGAACCCGGACACGGGGGCGTTTGATGGTCCGACATTAGAGGGACTTCCACAAGAAGTTTAAAGCAGAACTAGTGGTTAGTTTAATGGTGGATGGCGGAAACGGTACTGTTTTTACGGAGATAAGCCACGGAGATAAGCCCCGCCCGCGTTAAAGCGAATTTGCGTTGACGGAAATTAACCACATAAAGACACACCAATAAAGTCGAGCGAGTAAACTCACGCGAGTAACGCGACGCGAAATTTCGCGTCGCGTTCGGTGTGAACACACCATAAGGCGTTTAGCAGACGCTCCCATCTACAGCGTGATTCACATTAAGCATTGATTTGGTGATTTACAGATCAAAATGATATATTTTAAAAGGTTAAAACGCGATGGACATTCTTGAATTTTTTTACATTTATGGAAAAATCGAGACAGTTTAGCCAAACCATCTGAACCAGTGTCTCTTTCAGACTACTTAAGGTATAACCGCCTCTGTGGTTCGGAAATATTAAAAAAAATGAAATCATTTTGATGCTACAGTGGTTGTGTATAATCTAGAGACCTTTCAATCTGAAGTATTACAGACTTGAGATGTGTGTTTTGACTTTCACCAAAGCAATGCTTAAGTCTCCCAAACCTGCTCTTACTGAGGTTTCATCATCTTTATTATCTAAATTCATGCAAAATGCAATTTTTAAGCAACTGCCCCATCTAACCGGTCCTTCCCTCTGTGTTTACTCTCAATACTCCAGCAGCATATACTTATTTTTACAGCTCATTCTGGTTGATTCAGAACTTAGAGTTTGATGAAAGCTAAGAAAGAAAAAAATTCATATTCAAAGTATTTCTAGTTGCATTAAAGCAAAATACGGAAAGATGTGCAAGGCGCTGGGTGTCGGGCAGCTTTGTTTATTAGGCGAGACATGAGAGAAGAAGTTTAAAGAGTACCACAGCACAGTGTCTGTATTTTAAAAAAAACACACATTTGAAGTATTTTTCTCCCACAATCAACTGAGTGGAATTCCCTTCTTGGCAACTGTGAGTATCTCATAAATTCAGAGAGCGAGAAAGAGAGAGAAAGGATGAAGGAACAAAAAATAAAATCTATTTTTGCATTAAAAAAGCGCCGTCAGCCGCGTCGTGGCCCCAACAACACTCACAATGCGGCAGCCCGACGAAACAATTTAACCAAACACGGCTTTGGTGAACCGGGCGGGTAATTCGGTTGTCCAGCGATTGGCCCGAGCCGAGTGCTGGCAGAAGAGGAAGACGGCGTAATTAACCATTTTACTATCACGTCTGACCACAGGGAGCCTAATTGTTTCCGCTGTGGCGCAGACAGCAGGTCGAGGGGAGAAACTCAGCACCCATTTGTTACGGTCCTTCGTTAACATGGGGTTAAATGAGAGAGGGGAACAATTAAAATCTATTACCACCCCCTTTAAAAATAAAAAAACAGCCAAACGGCACATGAAAATGGGGGCAGCGTGCTCACTATTTAACCCTGAATGTCAGTCAAAGTCTTAACGAGACGAGTGCGATGAGAGGTTGGTAATGCATGTGGTGTGAAGAGCATAATCCACTGCAATTACACACAATGCAATGCACGTTATGAGTCTCCTCCCTAAAATATGTAAAACACAGATTGGTTCGATTGGCCCCCACACGTGCAGTGCTAACCCATGCGGCTCGTCTTCATCATGCTCGTCTTCATCGTGGATCTAATCACATGCACAACGGCGCCCACATTCATCATTAAGGTCATTAAAGCCACAGCAGGAGTGGTTGGTCTAATCTCTTTGTTCCACTTCTGCGTGGCAGCTGGCATCAGTCACACGACGCTTCATCATTTTGTGATATCGAGGAGGACGGAGTCAAAGAAACACGTTTACCAGAAGTCAACGTGGACTTATTTTACATCCGCAATATTAATATCGTAAAAAATGTTTGTTTTTAAAGCCAGACTGTGATGTCTGTACTAAAAAAGCAAGTTTTGTTACGCTTGATTTAAATGTATAATCACGTATAATATGGGAGAAAATATGGATGCAGTTTAGCTGAATGGGAATGTAAATTTGTTACGAGACACGGTTGGTTTGATAGACTATAACATACACAAGATATTCTAAAGTCAAAGTAAAGCATGAGCAATTTCATATTTTTTTATTAGTAATACATTTATTGAATTAGATTTTTAAATTTCATAAATTCTAGTTTGTGTTTTATATTTATTTACTTATCTTGTCGATGTAAAGTACTGGGAAAAGTATAGCTTGTGGACCTCAACTTAATTTTGCTAAATATTCAGTTCGTATTTGTGATTATCTTTCAGTAAATACAAAATGTGTCCCACATAATCACTTTCTATCTGCATTTTCAAATAAGATAGCAATTTGGTTTTCACGTTTTCTGGCACTAAAGAGGCGTATTCCTTCCAACAGCATTCAATTCAAGCCTTCTGACCCCAGTGGTGAGAGAACAGGTTTAATCCTGACAGTTTAGCTTGAAGCTCCGAACCGGACTGCAGGATTTGGGACAATATCCATCTGTGGAGCCACACAAGGACAACTGAAGCGTAGCCTGCGATTGAAAGAGCTATCGATAAAAAAGCCAGCGTGCTGGTGGGAGAATCGTTAGCCGCCGTCTTGCTAGCGCCAAATCCCTCATTGAGTCCTTTGTTTCAGGCGGCCGCTGCAGTCCGAGATAAGCTGCGAGTGGGCTGAGCGCAGGCGAACCCTCTCAGCCATTACACGCCGCCACCGGTGGCCAAAATCTGGACAATGAAGGCGGCGGGCGAGCGGGCCGAGCTAAAAAGACGGACGAAGAGCTGAGAATGTGGAGAAACCGCGACCGAGTATAATCCAATCAGGTTAATACATCTGCACGCGGGGATCTTTGCAGAGAACATGTAGCTCTTCGGCTCCCTTTCGACGGTGTTAGGTTCAAAGACCTTGGGCGATCGCGTGAAGAGAAGTACAGGATTCAATTAGTTATAATTAAAGAGCATTTAAACAGAATATAAAGCAGTTAGTCTGTGTGATTCACGAGAAGGAATATTCACCGCGTACAAATGTTTGCGCGACTTGTTAAATTCTCTCATTCGCTGAGCTTAAGGCCTCTCCATTGGTTAGTTTCCCAGCATGCATTATAATGCTAATGGCTAAACCCTTCACAAGGGCGGATTCCTACTCAGGTAAACAGTCCTACCTCCTGCTAGCCTTCTCACTTCTGGTGTTTCCGCCCTCCTGTCCTTCAAGAAAATAGTCCCTTAAAGCTTGTTTCTATTGTCCATTTGTTTATACCCTCCATCTTTAATTTATTCCATTCACACCTAACAGAAAACCCACAGTGTCTTTCTACTATGCTACAATCCACATCTTCATAATCTTAATTAATATTCCATATTAATTATAATTATTATCCTTCAGAAGTATTGTAATTTAAACATTCTTTATATACATGTGCAAGTTAAAATAAACTATTACAACTCTACAAAGGCAGATAACAGATTTCTGCAAATGACTCGAAAAGACGGATCGTAGCCAGAAGACTCTGAAGTCGTCTCTCCGAGCTGGGAATCGATCACGCTGTCGACAGTGAGCGCTTTTATTGATTGAAATCGCTCGGCAGTAATTTTATTCAGCTCTCCTATCTTTCAGCAACAAACTGATAAAAGCTACTTTTCCAAAAGATAACATGACAAGAGCCAATCCCAGCGGAGCGTTGAAGAGATGCTGAGGCAAGATCCCGTCAGGTATTGGAGCAGGAGTTTGCATTTGGATTTAGAATAATAATAAAGAAGAAGAATAAAAGATCCCTCCGCTCCCGTTACCCCAACCTCTTCTTAACGTCTCTATTCAGAAACCATGCGACAGCATCGATGGCAGTGGAGGAGGAGGAGGAGGAGGAGGAGGAGACGGGCCTCGGTCAGGCTTCGGGGCCCGGATGGACAGAGTTTGGCCTCGGGTCACCGACACCATGTTTTTCATTCGGAGCCCCTATCTCGGACACTCGGCAGTCTTTATTTTCCATTAGGGAAGAGAAATGTCTGTGCAAGAAAAGTGGAAGCCAATAGAGAAACACACACACACACACACACACACACACACACACACACACACACAGTGAGGGGGAAAGCAGACACACTGAAGACAAAATGGCTTTCATCCGCACAGCAGCAGAAGGCCAGAGGTCCCTAATTTTTTCTTCTTCTACTTTCTCTTCATTTCCAGCCTCCTTTCATCTCGCCTGCGAGGACGTGTGGTTTCAAATCACATAAAAGATGTTTACACGCGCCGCACAACTCCCCGTGATGCGCTTGTTTTGTGGAATTGTATGCAAATCCACATGAACACCCGGATCAATGCAGAGAGAAGAAATACTCTCACGAGCGCACACGGCTGAACGCACACAAACACACACACTCAAACAACTGTAGGTGGCAAATATGAAGTGGAGAAAATAGATCTCTCATTCTGGTTATGAAGTGTGTATTTAGCTCATTTTGGTGTGTGCGTCTGCTGAGTGCGGCGCCGACGGCGTGCGGCGACAGTGATGAATAAGCATTATTAAACAGGAGACACCGGCCCGGCGCCGTCGTTAATCTTCATCCCTGAACTCACTTTCCCGTCCGCCCTTCGTCTCGCTGTCGGTACCACAAACGAGGACGTGGAACCGGGTGCTCGGGGGTACCGATTGGGTTCCTGGACCGTCCGTATAGGTTCAAAGGGTTCAAGGGGAAGACGTGCGAGGACCCCAGCGTCCGGTGAGTGACGGCACAAAGAGAGCTGCATGACACCTCATCCGGTGGCTTTGAATGAACCACAATCTGCTCGAGGTGGATCCACGAGTCCATTGTGGGGAATGAAAGGGAAGCTGGAGTTGTGACTCACAAAGTGAAGACGTTACCTGTCCGGTCACGACTGGTAATGAAGACGTTTCCCCCCTAAAGGCCTGCCGGTCTACCAGAACCCTGTGGGAATCACTGTGTTACTGTTCCTCATCCAACGCTGGATACCCATCCCCCATCCCCCAAATATAAAAACTCATTCCAGTGAGGCTGGAAGCAAGTTATAGAAAAAGAGATGAATCATCAATCAGTCTTCTTTTTTTTATCAGCCCTTCAAATTACTAGGTGGGAGGAGGAGAAGAAATATTGGCATCTCTGCAAACTCAGTTACTTTAGTGGTCGTGGAATGGAAAGAAAACGCCTGAATATATCCAGCAGTTTCCCTTAAACACACACACACACTGTCAACACATGTATTTATATTATTCTGGATTGTATTTGTCATTCTTAATTTCACTTTAAAGGACACTATGCATGATGAGTTCAAAGATTGAAGTTAAATTCCTCTCACATTCTCCATCCTGCTGCTGTAAATATTCTCCCGAGCACCGAATGTGTATTAATCCGCTCATGTAAATATTCTCCAACATATGCAGCATTTCCTCCCCTTTGATAAAACTACAGAGCCCAGCTGTTCAGGGAAAATTAGTATTTTACAGAGAATATTCTCATATTTGTGATGTTTGTGACCGCGTTTCTGCAGCTTTACGTCTCAAGCAGTCATGAAGGGGCGCGAGGCCACCGGCGGCGAAGGAAAGTCACAACGTATTGACGGAGGAGTCGTTGGTCTTTTCATGGGATCAGCAGCGGCTCATAGTGTAGCTCACAGTTACATTTAGAGGTTTAGAGGTATACTTTGAGGTTTAGAGGTACATTTAGAAGTTTAGAGGTTTAGAGGTACCCTTAGAGGTACATTTAGAGGTTTAGAGGTACATTTAGATGTTTAGAGGTTTAGAGGTACACTTAGAGGTACATTTAGAGGTACACTTAGAGGTTTAGAGTTACATTTAGAGGTACATTTAGAGGTTTAGAGGTATACTTTGAGGTTTAGAGGTACATTTAGAAGTACCCTTAGAGGTACACTTAGAGGTTTAGAGGTTTAGAGGTACATTTAGAAGTTTAGAGGTTTAGAGGTACCCTTAGAGGTACATTTAGAGGTTTAGAGGTACATTTAGATGTTTAGAGGTTTAGAGGTACACTTAGAGGTACATTTAGAGGTACACTTAGAGGTTTAGAGTTACATTTAGAGGTACATTTAGAGGTTTAGAGGTATACTTTGAGGTTTAGAGGTACATTTAGAAGTACCCTTAGAGGTACACTTAGAGGTTTAGAGGTTTAGAGTTACATTTAGAGGTTTAGAGGTACATTTAGAGGTTTAGATGTACACTTAGAGGTTTAGAGGTATGGTTAGAGGTACAATTAGTGGTTTAGAGGTACATTTAGAGGGTTAGAGGTACATTTAGGTTGTATTTGCATGACCTTTGGTCAAACATGTAACTAGAAGAAGCAGAAAAACAATCCTCTCTCTCTCGTACACACACACACACACACACACACACACTGCTGACATGCATGTGTGCATTACTTTCACCTCCTCTAACAGATGGTCACCGACAGCAGCGCCTCCCTCCACAGGTGCTACCCCCCCCCCCCCCACCCCCCTCACCTACCTCCCCTGCCCTATGATCACACAACATCTGGTTCACCGTCCACCGCGTAACTCTGTCTAATAAAACTGTGTGCCCGGACCCCCAAGGTCGTTTCCTTTTATTTGCCATGTTTTTCTGCCCGTTTACTGGATGTTGAAAATTAGGACAGGAAACAGCAGGAGAGGTAAAGGCAAGCCGAGCACCTCAGGGTCAAACTCGCCGATGACCTTGAGGAGGAACAGCACGGCGGACCAAGAGGTAACCGAGCGGTGAGAGAGGCTCAGCCGTCGATCAACCAGCCGGAGTTGGGCCTCAAACCGAGTCCACGAAGGGGGTTGGCTTTTAAACAGTTCAAACCAGAAAACGGCTGAAATTATTTAGAAATCAGAGACTGAAATAACAGAAGCAATATTCAACAAGAACAGATGTTGGAACTAAACTAAACAATTTGAGCCAGAAAACCTTTAATATCAGCAAGCGTCTCAAAGCAACTGGAAATCGTAGAGAAATGCCAAAGGTCATGCAAATACAACCTAAATGGACCTCTAAATGGACCACTTAACCTCTATATGTACCTCTAAACCTCTAACCGTACCTCTAAACCTCTATATGTACCTCTAAACCTCTAACCGTACCTCTAAATGTACATCTAAACCTACCTCTTAACCCCTAAATGTTCCTCTAAATGTACCTCTAAGGGTACCTCTAAATGTACCTCTAAACCTCTAAGGGTACCTCTAAATGTACCTCTAAACCTCTAAATGTACCTCTAAATGTACCTCTAAACCTCTAAGGGTACCTCTAAATGTAACTCTAAACCTCTAAATGTACCTCACTGTGCGGTCGCCTGCTACTAGCTACTAACATTTTCTCCACCCCACTGCCTCCAGCGCTCATAACATCCATTTCTTGTTCCTAGCGATCAAAATGATTGAGTCAAATCCCGGCGATCATCCTTCAGGTGGCGTAATTGCAAAGTTGCAATGTCGTCAATTCCACGGAGCTCGAAGTCCACGACATCATCGCCATCCAGAAAATGTAAGACGCATTTAAGAATCCAGAAAATGAAGCTTTAGTTTTGACGGATACTAATAATACACTGAGGTCAGGTGGAGAGTTCCTACTTAAGGGTTCATCTCCCGAAAACACACAAGCTAAAAAGTAAGAGAAAAAAGATAAAAGCAAGTACTAAAAATGTGAAAACAATATTTGTTTCAAACATATACAATGTATCTGTTTTAAATGAAGAGCTGGGCAGTTTTGTGCATGCATGAGTCCGTTACTTCAAAAGGTAAGACCTTTCCACATGAGCTTCTTTTAAAGTAATGATCTGAAACAGTTTCATGGCCGCTTTGCTACTCTCCATTAATAATTGACAAAGAAAATATTGATACAACCTATCTTCAGTTCATTAAAGCCGTATCTGTGCATTTGGCTTTAAAAACACCCCGAGTCTGCCAGCTTTGAGCAGCATCTCAAAGACCAGCTGACACCAGAAATAGAGGAAAAGAAAAATAAATCCTCTGGACAACAAAGTGCAAAGTAATGCTGTCTTCCTCAAGAGAGCTCTCTTAAATCAATGCTGCAGGATTGTCAGAGTGGCGGCCATTTTCACGTGTCGGACTAAGACTGAGAAACGAGCAGCGAAGTGTTCAGAAGCGAAGCGATCCAGAATAAATGACCGAAATTGAACAACTTAACGCTTCATCCGCACATTGCTGAGGGACAACTTTGATCGGCTCGTGTGCTGCTACCAGTGTGGCAACTGTCAAGCTAGCTAACTAACTTGTGGACAGACGGCTAGTTAGCCTGGATGCTAGTTAGTCTGCATGCTAGTTAGTTTGTATGCTGTTAGCCTGCATGCTAGTTAGTTTGTATGCTAGTTAGCCTGCATGCTAGTTAGTTTGTATGCTAGTTAGCCTGCATGATAGTTAGCCTGCATTTTAGTTAGCCTGTATGCTAGTTAGCCTGCATGCTAGTTAGTTTGTATGCTAGTTAGCCTGCATGCTAGTTAGCCTGCATTTTAGGTAGCCTGTATGCTAGTTAGCCTGCATGCTAGTCAGTCTGCTTGCTAGTTAGCCTGCATGCTAGTTCCACCATGCTTTAATGCTACACAGGTTACAGCTGTACAGACAGCTAACGAGCCAGCCGTCCGCTGTGTGTTGTTGTTGACGTGTGTTGTCACCATTGCAACTAACAATGACAAGGGAAGAAAAAAAAACAATTCGATGTCCGTTCCACTCCCGTTCTATTTCTTCGCAGCTCTGTGTCAGTTCGGTGCAGCCTCACTGCTTTAAATAACGAGTCCTCCGGTTGAGGCCTTCCTGCAGCTACAAGCACCACAGGGATCTGACTCATGCACATGTCACTCCTTTCAGATGGCACAGAGTTCCTCCAGGAGGATACTACGAGCGTGAACCGCTCATCCTCTTGGAGGACGATTTGGAAACCTGCCAGCATTAGACAGCTCATTGTCCGGCTACAGGAGGCATGAAATCCAGGAAGGGGGCTTCATGGCTAAGTTGGGCTAAGCGGAGGAGAGCGGGGCGCATTAAGAGTCATTTCACGGAGCGTTTGACGGAGGGAAGTTGGACAGAATCCTGTCGGAGTCAATGCTGGAAGGATTTGAGGCTCCTGGAAGTGGTTTCCCCTCCATCCCCCCAACCCTGTCTGTGCTCCTGAATCAGGGAGTTTATTAGTATAGAGTTGCTCAATAAGGAAATGTTTCTTTTGGGCCCAGTTTAGTTTTCCTGTGTTGAGGTTGTATTTATTTTTTTGCGTGGCTCGGGCACCCTGGGAACTGAGCTAGTTTTGTTTCTCTTCAAAATGCTTTTTCCCGTCCATCTTTTTTTCCTTCTCATCCCACGCCTCAGCAGGCCGATGATCCAGCCCGAACGGCCAGGAGAAAATACAAGTTATGCCTCCTCCTGTTGAAGTGCCCAAGCATTGATACCGCTCTCATATCTCATGTACACCAGCAGAGGCAACTAAAAGAGCTGAGTCTCACACTGCGAAACAGATGAGACATGCTAAATAAACTACTAGACTGACCCTTAAATATTCAACAGTACCAGGAAACTTAGGAATTTGATTCTGGGAAGCAAAAGTACAAAAGCAAGAACTAGGGAATGTGCTACTTGCACAAGAGTTGCTACATGTTTGTTTTGGACTCATAATGATGCTTTGGGCTCAGCGACAGACGGATCTCAACACATTCCTCACATATTAACGGATAATTCTATTTTAAGCAAAGTCACTGCGAACGGCTGCTTTTTGCAGAGGCCTCAAAACTGCACGTGTATTCAAAAACATGGAACATGGACTCCGTGTCACCAACGTTCACGAGGTTGTCAGGTCAAAACCTTTATGATACAGTCGTAAAAAAAAAAAAAGAAAAACTCATTCCAGATGCTCGACAAGTGTAAAGGCGGTTAAATCTGCAGAACTTCCTCTGTTGGTTTTGTCTTGATTTACGGTCGCCCGTCTTTTGCAACAACTCCAGCTTCGTCTCCAAATTCCAGAAGGACGGCGTCATCCGGTCGCGCTCCATCCTCCGGCATGAAAAGAACCAAACGTAAAACAGTAAGTGAGCAGAAACAGGTGTCACCTCGGAGCAGGCGCTCATCCGACCTCCTAGAAAGCTCCACCGCTCCACCGCCCACCTTGAGCGAGGAGAGCGTGACATTAAACTGAATAACAGGCTGCGTTAATGGCGGCGGCTGTAAAATAAAAGGTTTAGCAGACTCTTGTTGTGGCTTTCGGGGGCCGCGGTGGAAATGATCCGTGTCATTGCTCCGGGTGATGCGGAGCGCATTAAAATGTGGCAGCGCTGCTAAAAGGAGGATGAGAAATCACACAGGAGGTAAAGTTCACGGGCCTCCAGAGCAGGATGCTGCCGGTCCTGCAGAGCGAGATCCGGACTGGTTTCCAGTGTGATTGAAATGAAATAATTAGGTGATAAGTCTGAAAAGCAATTGTGAATTGATTAATTATATTTGCATTTAGATTATGCGGCTAAACGATCGCTACACTCTGATTGGCTCCTCCGACACAACAGCTGGTCAATCAGAGCTCCCGCTGCGGCTCTTTGTGAGTCGGGATTCATTTAATATTTCAGGTGGCGGTATCTTTAATATTAAGGCCAAAATGGAAACAACATATAAAAAAAATTAATTCCGAGATCAAATTTGACGTAAGTGAATTAAAAAACAAATTGAGAAGCTTCCAAATTTAGTTTTTGCAATTACCTATTCAAATTAAATTATTACTTTTATCATTTAAGGGCTGAATAAGAGACTCCAAATTGTAGCCGGCAACATTTTTTATTTCAAATTACCAACACATCATTTATATGCTAATTTAGTTTTTTCAATTTATATTAGCTTCTTTTAATGTTTGTGTTCATTGATTATAACTTTGGACTCCATACCAGCTTATATTTAGTCGTTAAAGATTGTTTTTCCCAAACCCGGCCACGCATGATGCGAGATGAAAGCTTTTATGAGCTTTTAAACGCATTAGCCTGATTTTTAGCGTTAATGAAACCCGGCTTTAATCGAGGTTAATAAAAGCACTGGAGAGCGTCCATTCCCCTCGTGTGCGGATGTTACTGGATGCGAGTGCGAAGCTCTTTGAGAGCTGAACCAGGCGACTGTAACACCAGGAGGATCACCTGTTGGAGGGTTTTTATTGGCCAGAGATCTAAGTTTTCCCCGCAAGCGATAATGGAGCGAGTGTGGTAGTGTGGCCGGAGCCAAGAGAAACAACTCGTTAATTAAAAGGAACTTCCGCCTGCAGACTCGGCGCATCGCGCCAAACACATGGTGCTCACTGATTGTTCCATGCATCATTACACCGAGAAGGAAAACATCATTCATAACAATAGAAGCAATGTAATACATAGTTTTACTGCGTTATATTAACTCACACAAGACTTGCAGCGCTGCTTGAGGCCCTGAGAGGATGAAAATGCGGACGCTTTTATCCAAAGCGACTTACATGATATACAGTAGACCGTAGACACAGCAACGGTGAGCAATGAGGGTTAAGTGTCTTGCTCAAGGACACAACGACATGGACTGCCGGAGCCGGGGATCGAACCACCGACCCTCTGATTGAAAGACCGACTTGCTAACCACTGAGCCACAATCTTAGTTTAGCTTGATAGCATGCTAACATGCTAACAGGCACATTGATAAAGTACAGCTGGTTCGGCTGATGAGAATCCTTTTGGTTTATTTGGTCAATTCAAATTTGGACGCTAGACTAAAAATCAGGGGATCAACATAAACATGATAAACCCTTTGGGGTCCTCGTTGGTGGATTGAAGACTCAAATAAAGATCTTCATACGTCATTTGGGTTAAAACAGCACGGCACATAACCCGGTACTCCTGATTTGTGTTATTTCACACATTCACATGGATGTTCTGTCTCACATGGACCTTTAAACCAAGGAGGTCGTGTGCATGTTCCTGATTTCTGCAGGTATTTGATCACCGATGTAAAGAAGACTGAGCAGCTTCCTGTGTTCTCGTAAGAAAGAGGAAGAGCCCGAGTCCTCAGTGCACCTTAAAGGAAATGTTCTGAAGGTTGAATCTGACCACGGCACGAAGACGCAGGTTTCTGCATGCACACCTCCCTCTGGATCACACACACACACCATGAAGTCAATAAAGAGAACAGACTGCGGTGAAGAAGAGCACAGGATGAGGCAAAGAGATTAATATAGCTTCCACCCATTTCCCTCTCTATTCTCTCACACACACACACACACACACACACACACACACACACACACACACACACACACACACACACACACACACACACACACACACACACACACACACACACACACACACACACACACACACACACACACACACACACACACACACACACACACACACACACACACACAGGCTCAAGCAGCATTAATAGTGTTTGTGTAGGACGTCACCTTTGACCTCCGGAACAAAAACAGTAGCAGGGAGCTGCTCATCAGATCCCCTGTGAGGGACAATGGGAACGCGGTCGGGCTTAATAACAGGAAGCACGACGGCGTTTAGGGAGACTACCTCAGTTTGTCCGACCCAGAATCCAAAGCGTTGCTTCTTCATTCCCGTTTGAACATCAGCTGCTGCGACGCTCCCACAGGAGGCCATGATGTTTCATGTTACATTACCTCTTCTTTGTGGCCGTCGACTTCTCCCGTCGGTCTCAGAAGAAGACGGCGGCGGCCGGATCGGACTGATCGGACATTTCTGACAGCCGAACGAGTCGCTGCTGCTTAATTAAAGACTCGTCCGATCCCCCGGTTCAAAGCCGAAGGAAAGAAAAGGGAGACACGGGCCGAGGTTGTAAACAGGATGGGAACAGCCTTCCGTTTTTTATTCTAAATTTGATATGTACAGGAAAAGTAGCTGTATACATTTCTCAATATATCATGTAAAAGTTTTCTGGAAAAAAAAAAAAAAGACAACAAAAAAAACACAAATCAACTTCCATTTCTTGTTATACTTTAAAACACACGGTACAGACCGGTTGAAGGCGATGTCAAACGGGGTACAAATACACCCATAACCGCTCGTAAAGTGTTGGCTCTTGTAAATAAAATAAAAAATAAAAAGAATCTGGAAGGAGTACCCCATAAAATGACACTTCAAAGGATATTAAACATGATTAAAAACACTGGTTCGTGTGCTGTAGTGTCGTTGAATAAAATATTGTGATATGATATCAGGCACTTATTGATTTCAGACCCTGTAACTCCACGGGTCGAACGTCCTCCTCACTTTTACTCAAAGTCCTCAGAGAGAAGAGATATTCTTTACATATTTTTTGGTAACAGTCTCCATCAGCCCCATCACAGCGCGGCTGTAAAGTACATGCACGATGCAGCAGCGGCATTTCAGTCCTGTGAACGTTTTACATACAGGTGTATACACTGGAATAATGCCATTCCTTCATCTTCTTACTTTCATCATCATCATCATCCATCACCCCCCCCACTCAGCCTGCGTCTTTCCCAGCGGTTCCTCCATTAACTACCAGGAGATAATGTGCGTCATGCGGCTTCACTCTGCATATGATGTGTGTAGGAGGGAAGGGCAATCACGCACCAGCCGGTTTGTTTTCCACAGCTCAGCGATGGCCATTTTATACACTTGTATATGTAATTTCCCTTCTGTTTTCGAGTTTGACCTCAGCTCGATCTCTTTTGTTTCGCTTGCAGGCAGAAAACATCACGTGGCAAACATTCAAAGAGGGTGAGGCTCGGACCCAGAGAATCGGTTGCCACCTACTGCAACAATTACAGCGGCGGGCTGGTGGGCTGTTTTCTTTTAAAAAAGGTGCTCAACGTGGGATACAGAGCACGTCTGTTGCCTCCACACGGCTCTCAACATGGCGTCGGCTCAGAGCTAACGGTGCTAGCCGGTGGGGGGGAGGACAAGAGGGTAAGAGAGAGCCGTGTCGACTCTATTCTCTCTAGACATGATTTTTTTTCTCCAAATTCAGCATTTTTAAGCATGCGTCATCGCTGCCCACGGCCTTCTTTCCGACCTATAACTACTCCAAGTCACTGGGCTAGCGTGACTCATAGTTAATGTCACTGGTTTAAAAGGTTGCTTCACTTAAACTACAAAACCACGGATAGCTTGGGTTTAATTTGTCCAGGTTTTGACTCATGTCATGATATAATTGTTCTGGTACCCTGTAGCGTTTAATTGGCAAAGGCCATTAAATCTGTGTGGAAATGTTTGCATGAAATTCAAACTTTTGACACACATTCTCCTAAATGGGGGAAGGTGTTGTTGCTAACTACTTTCTCCTGTGGTAGCATCAGCTGCTCCA
Organism: Cottus gobio; assembly: GCA_023566465.1. Taxonomy (NCBI): domain Eukaryota; kingdom Metazoa; phylum Chordata; class Actinopteri; order Perciformes; family Cottidae; genus Cottus; species Cottus gobio. The sequence continues at coordinate 2,874,541 of CM042230.1, read as the reverse complement.
CCAACAGGGCATTGGTTTACGACAGGAGTTGATGGTCCAAATACGTCTTTTGCAATTAGCGACTGAAGTAGCAAGCTAGCTAACTAGCAGTTACCAAGCTAGCCAACTCAGAGCTATTGTGACCATGATGGTGACAGACTACCGCTAGCATCGTTTTAGCTAGCTAACTAGAAGTTAGCAAGCTAGCCAAGTCTGAGAGCTAATGTGACCATGATGGTGACCGACTACCGCTAGCATCGTTTTAGCTAGCTAACTAGAAGTTAGCAAGCTAGCCAAGCCTGAGAGCTATTGTGACCATGATGGTGACCGACTACCGCTAGCATCGTTTTAGCTAGCTAACTAGAAGTTAGCAAGCTAGCCAAGTCTGAGAGCTAATGTGACCATGATGGTGACCGACTACCGCTAGCATCGTTTTAGCTAGCTAACTAGAAGTTAGCAAGCTAGCCAACTTTGAGAGCTATTGTGACCATGATGGTGCTAGCATCGTTGTAGCTAACTAGCCCTGCGAGTATGCACTGCCTGTTTCTAGGGAGGCCTTTGCTCTTGAGAATGCACAGACCACACTGACAAGTATTACATTATTTGGGAAGAAAGCCGTTCGAAAGAAACATTTCTGAACATTTTGGAGAGGAGTGTCAGCTAAATGCTTAAAAGGGTAAAATTACAGAAAGCAATTACAGCAATTGAAAGCAATTAACTCCTGAGGACAATTTTACATTTTGTTAAAAAAAAAAACGGGAGAAAAGCTCCAGCTAATCTCACACTGGCAGGTCTATTGTCTGTCTCCCCATCTTTATTCTGGCTCTTTTTGTGTGCTTTCATGCCTCTCTTTATGTCAGAAGCCGGGGCCCTCTGTCGGTTCCTCCGGTGGCAGCGTTGTTTGGCTCCGGCAGGCAGCAGGTGGCTTGTGATGAAAAATTCAGAGCAGAGTCTGACTCGGGAGACGAGGAGGAGGAGGAGGAGGAGGAAGAGGAGGATGGTGGTGGTGAGCAGGAAGAAAAGTAAGGGGAAGGGGAGGGGCGAGATGAGAGGAAGGTGGGAGATGAGCGATGGAGAGGAGGGGAGGATAAAGGTGTTGAGGTAGAAGAAAGAAAAAGTAATGAACAGAGAGGACGGGAGCCAGAGCTCCAGACAGACAGGCAGGCGGGCCAGCGAGTCAAGCCCAGAGCGGTGCAGGGGGAGCAGGCAGAGGATCAGAGCCGTCTACCCCCTCCGCCTGGGTCTCTTCCAGGGAGAGAACACACGATATGAATCATTTATGAGGGGGGGCTTTTCTTTATTAATAACACGCACACTGTGCCCCGGCTTCTTTCAAACATTGCCGTCGTGTTTTTCTCTTCTCCCCGGGGGAGTACTCGAGTGAAAGAGCTATAAAAAAAAAACACAGTAAAGTGGAGGAAACAGAATGCAGAGCAGCGCCGGCAGCGTGAGGCCGGGGTCGAGTGTTGTGTAGTGAAGACGGGGTTGTCTTGTGTGCGCACCGCGGGACACCTTTTGTGTCACCTTTCGAATGCCCGTTTGTGAAACGCGTACCTTGACACATGCCCACGCACACAACCCACGCACAAAGCGACGCCCTCCCCATGGGCTCAGAAGAAGAACGCCACTCGCTCGCCGGTCGGCCTGCACGGCGGAGCCAGATCTTTGATGAATCTGAGTCCCGGACGGCTGTGAAGAAGCGTCGTGCCGAGAAGGCACTGAGCACCTCGTGTCTGGAGGAGGGCGAGCGGCGGACTGGCTATAGGTTAGCGGCACGGCGGGGGATTGAACACACGCATACTGAGTGCACTCCACTTCTGGCAGGACCTTCGCTAAGCTATAAGACCTCTCAGGTTGTCCCTTCCTCAAGGATCGTCGCGTCCACTTTTACTCGTTTCCTTAAAATAATCCCCGTTGCTCCTGCAGTTCTCCACTCAGCTCTTCGTCCATCAGTCCAACAATAAATCCCTCAAGAATAAAAAAGTCTTCCTTTCTCCGACCCGATTCTGTTCAGCCTGGCTAACTGCGAGGGCGACGGCGGCACGTCGTGGCGGTACGGACCCTTAGGGGAGGCCGGGTCCTTCAGGCGGGCCGTCGGGTACCCCTCGTAGCTGCTCTCCAGCTTCCCTTTGGCTTCCTGCTCTCGGCGCCTCTGCTCCTGCCTCAGCAGCTCCTGGGCCTCCAGGAGGACCCGGGCGTTGACCCCGCCGCCGCCCGGGTAGCCGTTCCTGGAGCCCTGGTAGCTCGAGTACCTGGGGTTGTCCTTCGCCGTCTGGAAGACCTCGCCCGGCGGGTACGCCTTATCCCACGAGTCCTGGGAGATGGAGCTGGGATTCTTCCTGGGTTGCCTGGTGAGGAGACAGGGGAGGAAAAGGTGAGATGGGCTTGGACTTGAACATCCATGATTGGTTTTTACCTTTTAGAAAAAAGAAAAGCTGAATTTCCTACACGTGTGGCGTTTTATATGGACTGTGATTACACATAACGTGCCAATAAATCCTCCATGACACACAACTTGAACCCTCCAAGTCGCATATCGTAACCTGGTCTGGTGAGGGAAAAAATACCGGCAGCACCAATAATGTTCGCTCAAAACCCATTACCTCCCGGGAGAGGGACCAGTGTGTGGATGTTTGCTGGGAACTGGTTACACTGTCAGTTGCATGGGAGCCAAGACGTCACATTCAATGAAAATGAGGCGCCATTACAGCCTCACAAACCGCCTGCGGGCAACTACCAGCCCACGGTAAAAACATACCTAACCATGTCAAAGTCCCCTTCCAGCCCATTAGCTCCATTTCAAGACGGACGGAAACAACCATTGGATCCGACAGGCGGCGGCGGGGAGACCTTCCCCGCAGGTGGAAAACTGAGGCGACCATCTTGTCCGCAATGGATTTAATATATCGAAGTGGATACTTGACGCTCGGCGCTGGACTCAAAAGCCGCGGCTAGTTGTCAACGCTTCAGAGGGGAAGCCCTGCCCTTCTACCGGGGAAAAGAGGATCCAGATGTGGGACATCGCCTCTCATTTTTGCTTGACTGGCCTCTTTGTGGCAGCTTTGTGTGTGTGTGTGTGTGTGTGAGTCCATACGATATGCATGAGAGTGTCGCCAGCCACTACAGCTCCACCCATTTATCTCGAGGACACGGCGAAAAAATGAGAGAAGAAGAAGACAAACGGAAACATCAATGGGCTTCTGACTCGCAGCCATGCATAATTAGCAGGTTTATCAGCCAGCTGTGAAGAAATCGTATTATTCCCGTGTTTGGATTTGAGCAGGAAGGGGAGAGGAAACCTTAATGAGAATTGAAAAGACCCCTTTTGTTTTTATTCAACAGAGATTGGACGAAAATTGGGAATGGACACGCTTCTCGATCGGCGAGATAGAAGAATACAACCCAGGTTTATTCCCGCTCGCGGTTGAGTGATTCCAATTTTCAGAGGCAGGCA
>CM042230.1:2803608-2866108 GCA_023566465.1 Cottus gobio | reverse complement strand
AAAGAGACGCTCCCTCTTTAAACCGAGGCAATCACGTCCGGGATTGCCTGGCACTGCCTGAAGGGGGCGGGGCCGGGGAGCCGCATGAGGGGGCGGGGCCGGGGAGCCGCATGAGGGGGCGGGGAGCTGGCAGAGGGGGCGGGGCCGGGCTCCCACACGGCCCTGTATTCCATGTCTGAATTGGAAAATGGCCTGCAGGTAAATTACAGTCACTTTATGTTTCACATTGAGGAATGTTGAATATTCCCAGGAATGTGGGCTCATCTACTAGAACCGCCTCAAGGAATCCAGACAGCAGGAAACACAAGAGGCCACATTATGCACTTCCTAGCCCCCTACATCAAGGGAATGAACTCCTCTACTCCCACAGTGGTATAAATGAGTGCAATAAAGCTGGCGCGGGGCTGCCGGCAGAGCGGGCATCAGTCATCCTGATGGAATTAGACCGCGTTACCCACAATCCTCTGCTCTCAAATTATGGTGAAAACAAAGCAGAAGAGGGCAAAAACAATATTATACTGAGGAAACTCATGTGGCTGAAGAGGGAGGGCTGAGAAAACAGCTCGTGTTGAAGATGGATAAGTGTGCCAATCAAGCACAAAGGGAGTGTGTGTGTGTGTGTGTGTGTGTGTGTGTGTAGGTACATTCCCCTCTACTTCACTGGAGGTGAGTTATAAACAGGTGAACCTCATGTTGAGTGTCTAAGTGTCTGAAAGGTGCACAACAACATTATTAGTGCTTCCAGTTGGCGGTTCAAAGATATCTGTGGAATTGATATGCTATTGATAAGGTATTGATAAGGTATTGATATGATATTGATATGATATTCGGCTTGACAAAAATAAACTCGAGCCTTTTGACTTGAAAATATTTGATATTTTCCCTCAAGGCTAAGGATTAAAAAAGTATGTTATCTAAAAAAAGACTTTGCCAATAATCAATTAAATTCCCCAAAAAAATCATTATCGCCATAATGCTGTCCATTCCCACAAGACACCTCACTTTTTTGGCGGGTGGGGGGGGGGGGGGGGGGGGGGGGGTGAACAGATTCTGAGATCACTCAGTCTGGATAAAATAAAAACGTCTAAATACAATAATTTAAAACAGGGAAAAGAAATAAATGGAACCAGGATGTATTTGGAAAGTTGCCCGAAAATGACTTAAAATGATTGGACGATGAAAACCATCGTCTGGTATTTCATTATGGATCAAACTAAACAATCATTGGACTCGTCTCTTCAGCACTCGGTGCATTTCATCTCCTGTAAACCAACTTTTGATTTATTTGGCATCTGCTTCCATCTCAAAAGCCTGCAGAGCGACTGATTGAAGTGAGAGGACGAAGACTCCTTGAGGTTTGTGGAGCTACAACATGTAATATATGCACCGGGAGGTAATTGAGTTTCAGACACAGTCCCATGTTTCCCAGTATGACCCACCAGTACGACCACAGTGAGGCTAATAACATGCGATTACCACCAAGAAGAAGAAACACCACGAGGGTCTGAAGACTGAAACCATTGAGGAACCATGACGGTTCCTGGTGGATCCCCCAGTAGAAAAGTGGAAATGTGGCTTTAAATATAAAGTATTTATCTATGGAATTAATATGTACGTGTAAAAAACCAAAAGTAGCAAATGTTAAGTCAGATTTGGCTCAAAGTTTTGGATTAAAATGTTTTGTGTTCGAGCTGCTCGTGTCGAGACGTTTCTTTAAAAAAAAAAAAAAAATCTGGTTACGTCCAAATATGGTCATACTCTTTTTCTTCTCCCCTTTTTTCTCCATGGTTAAATTAAAGATTGCTTTGGTAAATAAATCCAAAAATATATGTGCTGTCAAAATCCCAGTATGGTTCTGACTAACTGGCCTTCAGGGATTTCTTTCCTTCACCCGACGCTGTTCACGGGAAAGAGAAGCCGATGTCGACACTGTCGTCGAGCTCAGAGGGTCATGTGACCCACAACGCCCGGCCTGTCGAACACCATGGAATCGCACGACTCCGCTCAATAAAACAACAACATTTTTATTGAATATTTCAGCTCGAGGGGAAAGAAAAAAATAAAATAAAAATTTGAGTCGTGAGCTCTCATTTCCATCATCTGGACTAAAGTCTCCCGTCGCACACCAAAGTTACACAGTGAGGGGGGGGGGGGGGGGTTTAGTGCAAGAAACCAGCAATAAAAAGAAAATATACAACGAAATATACAAAAACAGTGTGTGTGTGTGTGTGCAAAATGACACACAACCAACATTATTCATATTCATAAGGACGTAATTTACAGCACACCAGGTGTCTGGTTTGAGACAACACAATTAATATATGAAAACATATCAACTAGAATACGTATTGTGACATAATGTGTATTAGAAGATGTTGTGATAGAGAGAGAGTGTGTGTGTGTGCTGTCCCAAACTAGATCAAAGCATGTGGTGAAAAAAGACTCCTTTGGTGTAAAACAATCATAGAAAAAAGACACAGAGACCACCGAGTAGAAAAATGTTGCAAAATCTGAGTTAAAATTAGCGACAGCTGACTTTCACATGATAATAATTTGCTATTAAAAACAATTTAAAAAGTACACTTTGAGTGGAGGGAAGCGAGGGAGGACTAAAATACTAAAAATATGACAAGCGATGTCATCACCCCAAGAAAATTCAAAAGGCGTGACAGGTGTTTTGTTCGCTCGGTATTTAACCCTTTGATGCCCTCGGAGCTCCGAGTTAAAAATGTACACGACCCGACCGGGAAAATGTAAAAACAGAAACAAAAAGGCACAGTAAAAACAAAAGGAGGTGTTTTACAGATGAGAAACAATGTCCATGAGGCGCCGGGCGAGGAGGTGGTGAACAAAACACACACAAAACGGGGGGACGATGGATGAGTAGAGTGGGTTGTGACAGGCGGGCGGGGTTAGTGATGGATGCGTCAGGAGGTGTGCAAACCTCCTGCATGCAGGCAGGTTGAACAGTGGAGGGTGTTAGCGTTAGCACAGTTAGCCAGGAAGGCCCACGGGGGGTTAATGGTGATCCTGGTGGGGGGTTGGGGGGGGGCATCAGTCTTGTTCATGGCTGGTAGTAGAGAGGGGGGCGGGGTTAGTGGCGGTTAGCACCGTACGCCACGGGTTCTGGTGCCAACGCTGTTAGCATTCTCCTGGAAGTGACACGTGCAGAGTCTCGGCCTGGCGGCGGCCATCTTCTCCGGCCCGCAGTGTGACTCGAGTCACAGGCCCCGCCCCCTCCCCCTTCCTCGGTTCAGACACTCACCCAGGGCTGCTCGAAGCTGTAGGTCCTCCGGCGGTCGTCGGGGTCGTCCGGGACGGTCTGCGCCTGCTGGAACTCGCTCCTCAGCCTCTGTATCCGGTCGTGGTTGCTAGGAGTTAGCCGGCTACTGTGGGAGGGGGGAGGGAAAAGAGGGGGGAGATTGATGAGCGTGAGCAAAGTGACCCGGTTCCCTCAGGCCCGCAGGACCAAAGTCCTCTGGAACCCCGGCGGGCTTTGTCAAATGCTCTTCGGCCTCCGGGAAAAGCGACCGGATGGAGCGCCGGGAGCCGAGTCAACGGGAATCAAACTGATGCACCTCTGATGTATTATTCATCACAATGAACAAAGACTAGTGCTGAACGGTGAGCCCCCCCTTCTTCCCCCCTCCCCCGGCCTCAATATCATTCAACTACCGCCATTGTCTCTCTGCAGCCTCACGGTGCCGGCATCAAACAATGCAGCCGGCGGTGTGATTCCCTCACGGCACGCTGCACAAACCCGCTCTACTGGTCATCCGCCGCATCTGTAATTGCACGTTTTATCTTTGACGATTATACATATTAAACCAACCCGAAACATGAATAATGCAAAAGATAAAAAGTTACTTTATTGATGGTTGAGTTTTCTTTTATGGAATCAAATAGAAATGTTACACAAGTGAAACTTTGGGCTGCTGCAGATGAATATTAATCTCTGTTCATCTCCGTAACTTTGACCACATTTCGTGCATCACATGCTTCGTTCTCGACGTCCATCCAGATAAATTAAAGCTTCTTTCTCCTTCATGAGGGACGGTTCAAACTAAGACAGGTTAGGGTTAAATATATGCGACAGAGGAAAGTAATTAACACGTTTTCCCTCTCGTGCGAATGGAAATGTCGCTGACTGAAGGCCCAGCGGGGGGGCGCTGACTCCGAGCTCGACTTTTCCACTTTCCAACCCCGACAGGAAATTCCTGGAGACTTTCTTATCTCTAAACCTCAAAAAGGTCAAACCGGCAACTCTTTCCAGTCCCGCAGAAGCTGTTTTTTCTTCTTCTTCTTCTTCTTTTTCTGCTGCTGCTGCTTACATCGGGAAAACTTTAAAAAGGTCAGCGTAAAAAAAAAGTTCCGTTCTGAATTTGTTGAGCGACGCGATTCAAATACAGATTCTTTAAAAAACAGGATGTGCAAAAAAAACAAAAACATAAAATTCAATCTGGAAAAGAGGAAACAAGCCCCATCCATCTTCATTTATCTCCATCTGGACGTAACGCTACTGCGATAACTGCCTTGATGCATTTCATCATCACTAAAGGGATCGTGAGGGGTTCAAACTGCAGAGAGGAGGAGGAGGAGGAGCCAGAGACCTGTCACGAGTGATCCCGCTAATCACCGTGACACGCAACACAGCCGCTTGGCCTCTGCAGGAGTCAGCTGACCCGACGGGAGCTGCTCGGCAGACCCTCCGGCTGTGGGTCACGGCCTCCATGGCGGCCTCATCGGATCTCTGTAAACAGATGTGCAAAAAGAGTCTCCGTCCGCACTAGATCTCTGTGCACACGGCCACCTTTTTGAAAACGCACGTCACATGGGCGGAGCACGGATTCAGTCTGAACTTCAGTCTGAACTCAGGTGAAAGACGTTCCCTTTCCTGAGATGAGCCTGTAATCAAAAGTGCATCATCATTAAGGGAACCGCTAGACCCATCCTGCACTCAGGAGAGGCCCGGAGAGAGGAGGATTTCAAATAAAGGGAAAAAAGATATCCAATCTCCTCGTCTGACAAAAGCCTGTAAATCAATCACAGAAAGAGCAACAGTGTAATACCAACGCAGTGCCCAAAAAAATATATAAAACACAACCACCCCAGAGACCGGGGGGAGAGTTTTAGTCCGAGATGAGCTTCATCCTCTGGACAGACTCACTCAATATCTGGCAGCAGTGCGAGGCTGAAAAGGTCAGCGTGGCTCCGCTGAGAGTCTCTGGGACTCAATAACAGGACCGAGGCTCGCCGACAGGCTGCCAGCCAGGCCGCTTACAACGGGATGCTCGCTGCCTTTCATGGACCTAACCCCCCCAACACCCCCCAAAGCCCAGGAAGGAGGGTGAGCTTCGAGAAGATGCAACGTCTGCACTGTGGTCCCACCGCAACCCTTTGATCTAATGAGATGAAACAAATGGGTTGAAAAAGAAAAAGCTCGGAGGTAATCAAAGGATAATTTTAGGTAACCGCCTTTGGGGTGTTAGTGTCGACACGTGGCTTTACTCGGACCCAGGAATGTCGTTAGGTGGGAGTAGAACTCGTTATACAACAAACGTTATTATTTATGATGGTTAGAAGGCCAGAGACCTCGGGCTGTGAGCGGGAACCCTCCTGTAGACCTGGAAAGGAGGACGCTTTTCGGAGACTTTGATATCAGAACCACGAACACATGATGTGTGTCCCAGAAACATGTGGTCAGAACACACAGATGTAAAAGGAAACAAAGCTTTGAGAGCGAGACTGAAGCCATTAAAGACGAAGGGAAGTCTTGCTTCATCGGAGAGGAAGGGGTCCAAATTGGACCCAACCCAAAACTAATAGGATTTATCAGATCTGTGCTGTCATAAATAACCCTGTGACATTGACGCCGCTTTCATAAATCCCAATCACAGCATGCCAACAGGCGGAGGGAAGGCCTCCAGGGAGAACGTACAGTAAGTGACGGAGGCAGTTGATGGACGGAGTCCTAATCCCGTGGATTATAAATGAATGGCCTCATTCACACAGGCCGCTCTTCCCATGCCCACGTTGAGCATCCTTCACACCTAAGAACCGGCCACTCGTTGAGAGGATTGGGGGACTTTTAGTAGATCGACGTTCCCTTGAAGCGAGCGCAAAGCTGAGGGGGTCTGGACTGGTTTTGGACAGCTGGATTGGACCCAAAGCGAGCCACCAGCCGAGGCCCTCGCTGTGGAGAGATTCAAGAGGGTTCTCGTGTCTGGGTTTTGTGAGGAGGGCCCTCGTGGCGAGTGGTTACGAGTGGGGTGACCTTGCGGGGGACACAAGAGCAGCATTGTTGGTTCACGTTTCAAAGTCTCGGGTGAAAGCGTCGCCCAATGCACCGCACAAAGGGCCGTTCACCGGAGCTGGCCAAGGCGTTTGAGTGTCTTAAGTCTTAAGTAAGGGCTTCTGTTGCCCTTAATTAACAGTCACCGGAAAAAGAAATCCCACCTCGCTCTCAATAATTCATGGATCGTATTCGTAGATACGCTATCTATTTAATTTGCCAATAATCGTCAGTTCATAATAATAATAAACTTTTTTTAATTAAAAGCCGCCGTCTTAAACATTTAATTAAGCGCGGGGCAGTCATGGGATTCCCATCTCGTATGTGACTGTTGTACCGACGAGCTCGGCAGCCTGTTAAATGAACATCTACTGATGTGGCGATAAGCATTGTCGGAGAACGGCGAAAAAACGTGTCGCCCCTGAACGCAGCAGCTTTGGTCGGTTGGTTCCTGTAATCTTATCAGATGGAGGGAACCGGGCCCGGCACCCTCTGACAAAGACAGAGCAGCTGGCGGAGGCCCCGTTCTCCGCTGTGAAAAATGAACCGAGATGCCGAAGATGATAAGCCAGGGTGTATTGATCGAAGGCTCACGGACAGCTCGGAGGCAGACCGATGCCTTCGCTAACCGGTGATAGCGGCTAGCGCTCCATCTGTGAGCTGGTTGACGGCAGAGGCCCCGTTATCTGCCAAAGCAAAGCCGCAGAGATCGGCCTGCTTACTGTGGTGATCGCTCACAAAATCTTGGATCGATGTCGATGTTTACTTGGGACAATTTGCATGAAAATCCTTCAATCCTAGTGGAGTGAAAGTGTATATTTAGTTGGAGTGCTTCAGCATGAAGCACCCAACTATTGTTCTTCGAATCTTTATTCTATTTCTTCCGTACGTATTTTGAAAGGTTTCTCCTTCATATGTTCAGCTACAGAAACTCTTCAAATATTAAAAAATTCAGCTCCTTCAGGAGAGGGGTGCTATGACCTTTCATATTTTTAACTTTTCTTAATATTAATCTTTTTATGCTTTTTTTTAACATGGGATTCCTATGGAGAAAATCCTCAACTTTAACAGCTTATAGGTTCAGCATACTTTCAGCTAAAGATACCATTTCAACTTTAAAATGGACAATCTATGACTGCATATTTTAAAATATTTTCTATCTTTTAAGAATTTTAAACTATGAATTTTTGAATTTATTAAATATCTCTCCCTACGGGGCAGAGCTGTGCTTCTCCAATCGCCATGGTAACCATGGCGCGTGGGTTTTTTGTCTTTGATGTTCGCTCTGTCTTTGATCTCTATTGAGCTATTTTCAGCTTAATTTAGCAATTTTCTTTTCACTTATTCTTTTCAAATATTTAAGCTTTAAGCTTCAGCTTTTAGCACTCCAACGCATTTTCAGCAGGAAATGCTCTTTCTAGTTCAAAACTACTATAGTATCACACTTGTGTGTGAAGAAACCGTAGATTGTCTATAAGAAGTGGACCTGTCAATCACAGTGAGCCCGCCCTAAAGTATACCCCGCTCATAATTTACTAAATGAACATCATGCTGTATTGAAGAAGACTTGAAACTAGAGATTGAGACATAAACTCATGTTTACAATGTTTACTGAGGGAATACATCAAGAGAGAAGTAGAGTCATTTATATAGACTTCTATACAACCAGAGGAGTCGCCCCCTGGTGGTCAGGAGAGAGAATGCAGCTTTAACACATGAAACATAGACTTCTATATAACCAGAGGAGTCACCCCCTGGTGGTCAGGAGAGAGAATGCAGCTTTAACACATGAAGTAAAGACTTCTATACAACCAGAGGAGTCGCCCCCTGGTGGTCAGGAGAGAGAATGCAGCTTTACCACATGAAGCATAGACTTCTATACAACCAGAGGATTCTCCCCCTGGTGGTCAGGAGAGAGAATGCAGCTTTAACACATGAAACATAGACTTCTATACAACCAGAGGAGTCGCCCCCTGGTGGTCAGGAGAGAGAATGCAGCTTTAACACATGAAACATAGACTTCTATACAACCAGAGGAGTCGCCCCCTGGTGGTCAGGAGAGAGAATGCAGCTTTAACACATGAAGCATAGACTTCTATACAACCAGAGGAGTCGCCCCCTGGTGGTCAGGAGAGAGAATGTAGCTTTAACACATGAAGCATAGTCTTCTATACAACCAGAGGAGGAATGTAAACAACCATTAGCCAAATAAACGAGCCGGTTTAATGCTCTCTATGAAGAGCGAAAGCAGAGTTTGTTTCATTATTTTTCTTTCACTGAAGATGAACTCCGTTTCATGTTTAATGTGCTTTATGTGTCGTTTCAACGCCTTTACTTATTAATAAACTTTCCGGGAGTCTCTGCTGACTTCTTCTACTTGGATGATTATAAAATACTTGAGTTGTGTTCAGGGAACGGAGCTTTTCTTTTTCCGTGGCAGACTTTATTTGTAGAGACAAATTGTTTGAAATGTAACGTTTTGTATAATAAATTATGCTCCTTTCTGACAAGTGTGCTTTCAGCCCTGCAACTGTATAATTGGTGTCCAATAAGCCGACGACGGCCAGGCACTTGACATAAAAAATTTATTATTTGACAAAAACCAGCAGCTAAAAGCAGCCGGTCTACATTGAATATGCAGATCTCTGTCACTTTGATCACGCTACATGATATCCAAGAAGACGGCTTTAACAGAACTGAGTGTGTTGTTCAGTTCCTCTTCCTTAAAAGGTTAAAAAAGGATTATCTCCGATGCTCGACTACTCACGGCCTCATTGGTGTCTGATGATGCAGAGGGGAGATTAGAGGGGCCGACAGGCCACCGCCGAGTCTGACGTGTCTGAGGCCATTCAGGCTCTGATTAACCCGATCTTGCTTTTACTCTGGATTACAGGCTTAACCCTGCAGCACGGGTAGAGGCAGATTGGTCTGCAGAAACCAAAACAATTAGACGCCGATCGATACAATATCTGCACACTTAGCGACTCATTTTTAAAACCCTGGCATTCGGCTCAAGTGACAAACAAACCCCCCAAAAAATAAGTTTGTATGCACAGATAACCTTCCGGAGACTCCCCATTCCTTGTTGGCGGGGAAGTTCAGAGGTCTGCAGGTTAGCGGGGGGCCCGGCTCGGATCCAAGCGCTCACCGGGAGAGGAACGTGGCCCTTTGGTGGAGAGGAACGTGGCCCTTTGGTGGAGAGGAACGTGGCCCTTTGGTTGAGAGGAACGTGGCCCTTTGGTGGAGAGGAACGTGGCCCTTTGGTGGAGAGGAACGTGGCCCTTTGGTTGAGAGGAACGTGGCCCTTTGGTGGAGCGGTCACCGGGCCAAGCCTCTGCATCATGAAGTGACTTCATTAGTCATGAAGCCCCATGCGGTAATGTGCGATGAGTCACTGCAAATTAAGTTTTCCTGCTCGTTCAACGGTGGTTATGAACTCAAAAGAGTTCAAGTCTTAAAGTCGTCTGCGCTTCTGAAACACCGCTAAACGGCCTCTACGCAACCCATCTATTTCAACCCATAAGGGATTCGTATTGTTTTTCAATGAAACAATTCCTTTTGTTTTGAGATTAATTCCGCCCAGCGCCCGAACCCCCAACACAGACCCTACCTCCCTGCAGCTCACGGTAGCCTTCGATCCCACGGGGCGTCAACACTCCTGCAAAGCAGACAGTAAACACTGGAATCCACCGACGGAACGGATTGAGTTTAATTGGTTCCTCTGGTTTTATAGGGCATCTCCATTTTTCCAGGGGCACTGCTGGTCAGACATGTCAAGAGATGGTAATATGATATTTGACTGATATTAATGCACGAGCACATAAACACACACATACACACACATACACACACACACACACACACACGAGATGGGTCGACCGGTCTTGCATTTCAAGCGGCGGCGCCACTGGAGGCGGTACCGGAGTGGCTCACGGCCTCCTTTTTAATTCATGGGACAATTTCATGCTTGGCACACATCAGCGTATCGATGCCGACCGGCTCGATTACGAGCAAATAAATTGGACGGCACTCCTCACACATCCGTAATCCCGCCCTACTTTTTAAAACGAAAGGTGGCGAGCGCGCCGCCCTGTGCGGTTCCATTACTCAAATCCACACCGGAGCCGCATTTGAATAAGTCGCTGTGATATCTGCTGGGGGCTTTTCGCCCCGTGGGGTTTAGATCACATTTCCTCACAATGTTCTAATGCATTCTCTGAAACTAGAGATTGAGACATAAACTCATGTTTACAATGTTTACTGAGGGAATACATCAAGAGAGAAGTAGAGTCATTTATATAGACTTCTATACAACCAGAGGAGTCAGCCCCCTGGTGTTCAGGAGAGAGAATGCAGCTTTAACACATGAACCATAGACTTCTATACAACCAGAGGAGTCACCCCCTGGTGGCCAGGAGAGAGAATGCAGCTTTAACACATGAATCATAGACTTCTATACAACCAGAGTAGTCGCCCCCTGGTGGTCAGGAGAGAGAATGCAGCTTTAACACATGAAGCATTGACTTCTATACAACCAGAGGAGTCGCCCCCTGGTGGTCAGGAGAGAATGCAGCTTTAACACATGAAGCATAGACTTCTATACAACCAGAGGAGTCGCCCCCTGGTGGTCAGGAGAGAGAATGCAGCTTTAACACATGAAGCATAGACTTCTATACAACCAGAGAAGTCGCCCCCTGGTGGTCAGGAGAGATAATGCAGCTTTAACACATGAAGCATAGACTTCTATACAACCAGAGGAGTCGCCCCCTGGTGGTCAGGAGAGAGAATGCAGCTTTAACACATGAAGCATAGACTTCTATACAACCAGAGGAGTCGCCCCCTGGTGGTCAGGATAGGGAATGCAGCTTTAACACATCAAGCATATACTTCTATACAACCAGAGGAGTTGCCCCCTGGTGGTCAGTAGAGAGAATGCAGCTTTAACACATGAAGCATAGACTTCTATACAACCAGAGGAGTCGCCCCCTGGTGGTCAGGAGAGAGAATGCAGCTTTAACACATGAAGCATAGACTTCTATACAACCAGAGGAGTCGCCCCCTGGTGGTCAGTAGAGAGAATGCAGCTTTAACACATGAAGCATATACTTCTATACAACCAGAGGAGAGAGAATGCAGCTTTAGAATGTTCTATTAAAAAAGGACAACTTCACGGGCCTCCTTATCCCATACGTTTGTTCTAATGCATTCTCTGGGATTGAACGAGAGTGTCGGATCTAATCTCACGGACAATCCTCTGGGCTCAGATGCATTGTGAAACAACATCTGTCGTTGTGACTGATCCTCGTGTTTTGTTGAAAGCGGTCTACATCGGTGCCGTCTACGTTGCACTGGCTTGACGCGTGACCTGCCGCTACGCTAACAAGGTTAGCCGGAGAACCGGCACTTAGCTGGAGAAAGAAACGACTGCATCGGTTGTTTGTTCAATTATTTACATCAAATAAATCTCATGCAGAGAGTAATGTCTGCTCTTATGTTTTCTATCTTTTCCTGAAAAATGTTGTTCCCGTACAACAAAACTGAGTTGTGGGACTTTCACCCAGGAGACAGCTGTTCGTGTCCCGTGTGAAACGAGTATTTTGTTTCCAAATAATAAGATATTAGTAGTTTTGTTTTTGTTGCAATAAAAATTTGCTTCTGCTCGACGGACAATACCTTTTTTGTTTTGTTTCATTTTAAGACAATTTATGATGTGTTGTTTTTGCCTAAACCCTTAATCCAATTTTATTTATTTTTTTAATTAACGTCAACAAAAAATGTACCTGGAAACATAATTAAGAGACCAATTACATTTTAACTATATGTATTCAGAATGTATGGGGCTCAACAAATTACATTTAGCATCCTGTCATTGTAATTTTCCATAGCTCACACAGCTGCTTGCCCTTCTTTGTCAGAATATCCTTCATCTACAACCCCCTCCATCTTTATCCATTTCTTCCCCGTCCTCGCCCTGAAGCTCTAAACAAGTCAGTGGACGTCTGATTCCCTCCGATGTTAACGCCGACTCCCAATCTAAGATGCCATCACTGTTGATGCAACGGGGACAAACAGGTGTCTAATCTCCTCCGTCAGTGACAGATGAGGCTCTCCTCTGTGACGGGGAGCATAATAAAAAATGTAAAAAAAAAAAAGCCGGACGGCGAAGTGACAGAAAGAGGGCGAAACTCAAGCGTTTTCAAAACAGTGTTCACACACCTTACAATGCACGGCCGTCTCCCTCTATTCACGTCACACACACACACACACACACACACACACACACACACACACACACACACACACACACACACACACACACACACACACACACACACACACACACACACACACACACACACACACACACACACACACACACACACACACACACACACACACACACACACACACACACACACACACACACGTTCCCCAGGGTTCATACACATTGACCAATAGATTTCCAGGACTTTTCCATGACTTTTCACCAAATTTCCAGGACTTTTCCAGGACTTTAAACTAAATTCCCATGACCAAACATTTAGTGAAATGTGGGTGTGTCCATGAAAAAGTGATAAAATGTAGTATTTAAACTAACAATGAGGATTCCAAAGCATACAGTATTCCTTAAAGGACACAAATGAATGAGAGACAATAGTTTGATTAAAAGAATAAACATTTATAGATATACTCAGCGTATGCCTGCTTATATTTTGAGTCTTTCTTTTAAAAGCATATTCATTATTTCAAACTCAGCGTAAATGAACCACATGAACACATGAATATAACACATTTACATGACTTTTACTAAACTTTGGGGATTTCATTTTTTTCAAGGACTTTTCCAGGCCTGGAAATACCAAATTCCATGACTTTTCCAGGTTTTCCATGAGCGTATGAACCCCGACACTGACTTGAGGGTTAACATCCTCATCCGTCACCCCGCTCCATTCAATCCGAGCCACTTCCTGTAATACATCAGGGCTTCATCGTGTCGTTATCATCCCACAAATCATAACTAATGCTCACGGACCCACTGGTTTATTTTTTCCGTGATTCACGGAGTATCACCGTGATTCAGCACACTCGGTCACCTGGGGAGACTGTAACCTAGGCAACGGGGCTCGGACGCAGGGGTCTCCTGAGTTAATGGCTTCGCTGCATCCGGCGTCGCGGCCGACTGATTATTCCTTTCTGTGTCAACACGGCTGTAAAGGAGGCTCTTCCAGCCCATTAACTTGTAGTGGTGCTTTAGCGGCTGCAGCCAGCAGAGCAGCGCTCCTCCTCCAGGAGGAGTGAGGAGTGAGAGATGAAAGAGGAGAGGTTTTTAAAAACCAGTCTTATCAGCAGTGGATTAGGGAGGCTTTAAAGAGTCCAACTTTTATGAGGTCTCAGCCAAACTAAACACAGATAACATGGCCTCGCTTCTCCGTGCTCATGAATAAAAGCTCATTTCCACAAGTTATTTGGCTCTTTTTCTTTTTACCTTCATGATTCATGCTTTATTTTTCTTTGTCAGGATTTATTGTCAGCGTAAAGCGAGCACGTCTTGAGGATCCTTGAAATATACAAGTCACCAAGTGTGGCTGCATTGAGAGAAGCATTGAAGAACCATGGAGGAGTTGCAGAGAGGCGGCAAATATGACCAACACACGTATCTTTACCGGGTCGTTAAAGTACCCGCCCACCATCGAAGGTGAGTCTCCAAGGTGGTTGGAACCAGGTGACCCCGCCAAAATAAATGATCAAAAAGATGGAGAGGAAAGGATCACGTTTAGATCCGCTCAGACCGACATCCAATCAGATGGAAGCAACCAATACTGTGTCCAATACTCCCCTGGACGATGTCACACTTAGCAAGGGGTGATCGATCATTTCAGATTGGGAAACAATAACTCTGAGGAATATTGACCTGGATGCATGAAATCCATGAAGTCAGAAGCCCCCCCCCCCTAAATCTATCTTTGTATGTATGAAAGACTGAATTACACAATGCAGCCTACATTAGCGAGCGGCCACAATGATCCGTACATTAGGAAGCCGGCGGTCTGAGTGCCACATTATTCATAGGATTCATCTCTTCTATGACAGAAGACTGGATCACCCTTTAAAAGCAGGAGGGGGGGTTGGGGGGAGGGGGGGGGGGCAGTGAGATAGCAGTCGTTTTGGGCTGAGGCGATTGCAGCTGAAGGAAATAAGTAGAGCGAGCGGCTAAATTACAATTCCAAAAGCCAGTTTTTTGGGTGAGAAAGGTTTGACTGATGCATATCGCCGGCTGATCCTTTAGGTCCGGGAGAGGAAGGAGAGCGAGGAGAAACGGAGGGGAGGGGAGGAGGGGTGACATTGACAGAGAAGAAGGAAATTGAATTGGAGCAGTCTAATTTCAGGGGGGAAGGCATCGGGGTCCAGCTCTCTCTTTCGGTGACTCTGGTGGGGGGGAGGGGGGGGGTGACGGATGGACGTCTCACTTGTAATGGTTCCAAATTTCAGAGAGCTGTATAATACTGGCCGACGGAAAGCATCAGCAGCGTCTGATAAATCATAATCTAAGTCATATTAGGATCCATTATCATCATCAGGAGGCAGGGGGCCCCTTTTCCTCCTCCTCTGGGGGGGGGGGGGGGGGGGGGGGCTGGAAAATGTGAGTGGAAGCTTCTTGTGACAGCAGGCAGTTTTCGACCAGAGAAGGAGCGAGCATCTGATGTATGATTGCCATGGTAATGCGTGTCCTGGATGCCGGCTCAGACGGAGGCCGGCGCTCTGGTCCAATCCACGACCGGCACGCCGTTCTCAGGTGCACTTAAGCATCTCCTGCACGGCCCGAATATGAAATATGAGCCGCAGACGGTAAATTATATGCAGTTTTCTTTCTTTTTTTATCAAAAAGAAGACAGCAGTCAGAGATAATATGGTATATTATGTGTGGCAGCCAATTTTAAAAAAGGGGAGGTTTGCAAAGATGTACATGCCTATGCTACAAGGTGGTGCGTAGACCATCATGCATGCTTTGTAAAACACTTAAATGTCCTAATTGTGACTCATATCTCTACAACATGTTTGTTACCATGTGCAAACGATGAATACTGACAAACAAAATAGTTTTTCCTCTCGGGACCAGAGCTGAAGTGCAGCACCGGCTCAGCAAGCATTCATTAAAAACTGGGACCGGATTCATGAAATATTCAATATACATGAGCTTTGGGAGGCAAAGAGGCGTTTTCCAAGCCACCAAAAACAAATGTGATTTTTTTTATTTTTATGCAGAAATACTAAGACCACCACCAAAACACCAATTTTCTAAGCACCCGAAGCTAAAACAGTTTCTGTTCTTTAGAAAATAAGATAAGCAGCGCACCAAAAAAAAAAACCTCGGATTCATCTTTTGTTGAGTCGCTTTTAAAGGCCGGAGCCGAGACCTTGAGCTTTTTAACACACTGCGAGATAAAATGTCAGCGATGGCATTCAGACCGAGAACAGCCCCGAGTTAAAAGGTTCCTGGTGAGACACGGAAATTGGATCCAGAAAGTCTGTGTTTGAGAAACAGAAAAATAATTTAAGGGCCTCTCGGTGCACTTTGGTTTATGAAGCCATGAGACAGGACTTCACAATTAATAAAAGATATCAAAGGTTTGACTGCGTTATTGGACCACCTTACCAGTACCAATGCAATCCACTGGGTTCGTGCACATGAATTATCTTTTTTCATTATGTATTTCCACGCTCAGGATGAAAATAGTGGCAATAGAAACTAAATTAGGATCCTTTATCAAGTTGAATGCCTCCACATGACTAAACATTCAGAGTGACGTCGTCTGCAATATCCGGAAAGACCAACAAACACAGGACTTTGTTCACACCTTGTGGTGTTTTTGTGGTTTCAAGCTCAACCATGACGCTTTCCCAAAACATAACTAAGTGGTTTTGTTGCCTAAACCTAACTTTATGATGTTGGTTTCTTCTTCGTTCAATGAGTGCCTTTGATATTTGAGCTAATCAAGCTAATCATGCTATATAAACACATGCATGGCTTTTGGGGGCGAGGCTCCTGAACTGGAGTTTCATTCCCAGTCAGAAGCAGCGCTGATCTTCCAGCTCCTTAAAGTCTGAGTTAGCTTCGGAACATTTGATCGTTGTTTAGTCACAAGAAGGATTCAGACCTTTGCATTTGGTTGGACTGAGGCTGCACATGCACATCTCTTGTAAAAGTTATTGGTTGGTACTGGTAAGCTCAAGTCATTTTTAGTTTGACAGGAAGAAAGTACGATTAGATGTTGATGTTTTTGCATATATTGAGCTAAAAGGGTATTTTTTTTCTAATTTCAACTTGACTTTTGAATCAGTCTTTCTTTATCATTATTGCACTCTACATGATCTGTACCACACAGATCATTTAGCCCAACTCTCTCGCTCCAAACATGAACTCCTGGTGCGACTCGCTCGGCGAAAAATAAAAAAACCAGATGTGAGAGTTGCTTCACATCTGTTAGGCCCGAGATCTCCAGAGTCCTGCAGTCATCCTAAAGGAAATCCCCGGGCGCCCTCCTCCCCGTCCTCCACCGACAGATCCCAGAGAACCAGCTGCATCCGGGAACGCCACTCGGCTCTGAAAGCCTTCCCTGCTTCTCCTCCACACACGTTTCAAAGGAGGCCAACCATGAAACATCCATAGCATCAGCAGGGTACAGACGCTTCCTCCCCCCTCCCTCCCTCCACTCTCTTCCTGGCTTTCAACTCGATGCAGCCTGAACTCCCAATTGTGCTGACCACCGGGACCGCTCACAGGTGGAGGTTCTGTGGGAGTTGGTGAGTCAGGGGGAAATTAGTTCTGGAAGTAAACTAAGGAATGGGTGACAAAGTGGAGGAGCGAACAATTTGTCACTATTTGTCCTCCGTGAGAGAGTGTGTGTGTGTGTGTGTGTGTGTGGGCGGGGAAGCTGGGTTCGGCAGACTGCAGTGAATATAACCTGCAATATGGTTTTTTTTGTGGCAGTGACGTTGCCGCTGTGAGTGTCGTGTTTGTTTTTGTTAAATTACGAGAAATGCTTTTTCAACAGCACAAAAGGTGCAAGATTTTGATTGCCTCTCAACAGCTCTCAACATGGCGATGACCGGGGGCCGGTCGAATCACAGCTAACGGCGTTGGCGCTAACCACGCTGGCTTTAACGCTGACCATGCTGCCGCTAACGCTAACCACGCTGCCGCTGCCGCTAACCACGCTGACCGTGCTAACGCTGACCGCGCTAACGCTAACCACGCTGGCGCTGCCGCTAACCACGCTGACGCTGACCGCGCTAACGCTAACCACGCTGGCGCTGCCGCTAACCACGCTGACGCTGACCGCGCTAACGCTAACCACGCTGCCGCTGCCGCTAACCACGCTGACGCTGACCGCGCTAACGCTAACCACGCTGCCGCTGCCGCTAACCACGCTGACCGCGCTAACGCTAACCACGCTGGCACTAACGCTAATCACACGAAAGTGCTGCAGAACCAGAGGGGTTCTTATTTGTTAACGTTGGTCAAACAGGGAAAATACAACAAAGTAACTAAACAAAAGCTCGGCGAGAGCTTTATTCACGACGTAAACACTCGCACACAACAGGTAGCTGGAGATGTCTGCTAGCCAGAGGGAAGTATTTGAACCCAGGAAATGTCTCATTATTCCAGGTACGAGGACACAATCATACATAACATTTAGGAACGTTAACGAGCAACTATTTTGGTAATCAATGAATACGTTTTGGTCATTTTTCAAGCAGAAAGCCAAACGTTCAGGGGTTCCACATCTGCTGCTTTGACAATAAACTCAACATCTGTTTCCTGGACTGGAGTGAAACCAGCGCATTGAGCTGAGGGGAAGTCAGAGCGGCCACGTGGCACGATCTTTGTTTTACACATTTATATCGACAAAGAACATAATCGGTCCCATTAAACTGAAATTAATGGATCCTCTTTCCTTCTGGTTTGATCATCTGAAACGCACAGAAGAATCTAGCCCGTGAGATGGATCAATAAAAAAGGGCCACAGTGCATTCTGCTGTGGACAGGTGATGCAGTGAATCCCCTGGAGCAGCTGGCTGACCCCCACCACACACACACACACACACACACACACACACACACACACACACACACACACACACACACACACACACACACACACACACACACGGCTGTCTGCTTCCTGGCAGACAAAGCTACCAGAATCCTGTCAAAACATCTCCAAACTAGGTATCCGTGCCTACAGCCGAGGGTGCGTCTACGTGTGTGTGTGTGTGTGTGTGTGTGTGTGTGTGTGTGTGTGTGTGTGTGTGTGTGTGTGGACCAGAGAACACAGACAGTCTGTTAGAAGGGTCGACACTGAGGCTGTGTGCATGTTTATATATCCACATGTGTCTTAGTTTCTTCTTCTCTACGTAACGTGTTGTTTTCATTACATTAGATTTTTTCAGAAACAGAAATTTGACTTTATTCATCCCCCCGGAGGGAAATGAAAAATGTATCGAATCTAGTGCTTGAATTATGAATTGGTTAATGATTTAAGCCATTTATAAAACATTCAGGCTCCTCGTTTTCTCTGCTCAGTATCACGTTCAACCAACGAAGTAGTTGCCGTGTTTACTGCTATTTCTGCGGGTTCAGACTGTTTAAATATGTCAAAGAATGAAAAGCCGAAGCTGTTTTGCAACAGCAATGAAGCATCCCATAAAGGAAAGTCTGCGTTAACCAGGACCAGCGGTGAAAAAGACCTAAAATTACATTACATTACATTTCATTTAGCTGACGCTTTTATCCAAAGCGACTTACATGATATACAGTAGACCGTAGACACAGCAACGGTGAGCAATTAGGGTTAAGTGTCTTGCTCAAGGACACAACGACATGGACTGGCTGAGCCGGGGTTTGAACCACCGACCTTCTGATTGAAAGACTGACTTGCTAACCACTGAGCCACAGTCACCCCCTAAATCATAATCATTTAGCAAATTGTTGGGTAATATTCTGTGCAGACCCCACAGTTCCCTACCTGACGCAACAGATAGACACACATGAAAGGCATACAAGTGCAGCCCATCAAAGACCCCCCTCGCCTCCCCAAACTGGAAACTCAAAGGGTGTCACACAGTTTCTGACATCATGCCCGTCACGCCGCTCTCCACGGTTCAAATCCCTCTGGGGGTCTGGTGTGCTGTCTAGGGAACGCTGTCAAGATCCCTACATGGGAAGCCTGTTTGAGAGGATGGAGGTGGAGGGGGGGGAGGGGGGTGGGAGACAGTCAAGGAAGGGAGACGAGGACACTGGGCCAAGTGTGAAGGAAGGATGACGGTGGAGGCACGAAGGGAAAGGGGGAACAAAGGAGGCGGAGTCAGAGGACGACGTGATAAGAGGTGAGACGGGAAACAAACAGGCCTGTCGCATCGGGAACGCTGCTTCCTCCACATGAAGGGAAGCCTCGCTGTAAAACGTTTCATTTTATGCATTCATGCATTTCAGATTTTCTTTAAAACCTTATTCAGAGATAACACATGATGCAGATAAACACAGGGACGGGATGAGATGTCCGGGTTTGATGCCAAGATTGTTGCAGATATGGAAAACTGTTATTTTCTATGACATCATGTGTTGTTTCGTGTGTTTGGGGGCGGAGTCTCGGCCCGTCTTTAAATTGTTTGTGACCGGATCGTCCCTTCAAAAGTTTGGCGCTGAATTATTCAGCCGCTGGACGTCAACCTTCCTGGGATGAAAAGAGCTCTTTCCCATTCTGAATATATAATTCTGATCATTTTTCATTCCAGCCGGAGCTGGGGGGAGAGGTTATGGGAGATAGAGGGAAGTCAGGGGGACGGATGAAAAGAGGACTGGAGGATAGGAGGGAAATATTTATAGATCGAGGTAAACAGTGAGGAAGAGGAGGAAGAGGAGGAGGAGGAGGAGGGGGGGAAGCGATAAGAATGAATGAAAGCGCAGAAGCCACGAGGAAGTGAGAAGACTTCAAGGGGATCGGAGTGGACTATGGTGAAGGGGCGGAGCATGTGGGAGGTGGAGAGGCAGGCAGGAGATAGCCACGCCCATACGAAGCCACGCCCACACAAAGCCACATCCACACACAGCCAGCGACGCATCCTCAAACTCCTGCAAAAAAAAGTTCCTCCTCGTTGGTCAACTTCCTGCTCGTGCACAAATAAGGAATTCGGGAATAAGGGGATCGGGAACAGAGCGCCGGGTTTTAAAATAACCAAACATATCCTGGTTCGTCATAGGAGACCGGCAAGAAGACGGCGACGTTTTTAAAATGTGTTTCCTCAGAAACATCTTGATCCAGCTGCTTATTGTATGTGTCGTGGCCTGGAGGAAGGGATGAGGAAGAAGACAAGCCCGGGTGCAGTCTACGCTCTGGCATGGAGTGAATTAATCCCTGGAGGTCCTGCAGGCAGCTGCTGACACAGGACGGCTGTATAGAGCCAGGGGCCCATAAATAAGGCATTATGGGTATTCAGGAGGGAGGATGTGCTGGGGCTTAAGTGTGCCACTTTAAAAAAAAAAAAAAGAAGAAGAAGAAGAAGGGCCCTTTCACCATTAGTTGCGTGTCCGAGCTGTTTGAAGTGATGGACCGACGTGTGCGGTGGCGCTTTATTTCAAGTGGCCGGGCGAGCCGGGGGTCGGAGAGCCCTGAGGGATCGGCCCGTCTCCGGGTCGTGATTCCTCTGCTCCCCGTCATCATCATCACGCTGCCGAGCTCTTCAATCACTTCAATATGTTTAACACGGCGATGCCGAGGCTCGGATGCTGAAGGGGTCGTGTCATGAGGAGTTATCCTTCATTTACTAGTCTGATACATCTCAACAGCAGCTGGAGTTACAAGTTAGACTTGAAGAGGACTCTTCATCACTCTCTTCATCAGCTCCTCTTAGCTACTGAGCACCGGAGGCTGGAGCGACCACCTGGTAGCAACATATTTATAATAAATATACACACACACACACGAATATATATATATATATATGTATATATATATATATATATATATATTTAAATATATATAAATATATATATGTAATATATTTATATATATATAATTATGTATAAATATATATATAAATATATATATATATATACACACACACACACACAAACATATACATACATAAATATATTTAAATATATATATAAATATATATATAAAAATATATTTAAATATATATATATATATATATATATATATATATATATATATATATATATATATACACACACACACACACATAAACATATACATACATAAATATATATATCTGTATGTATATGCCTTGCTCAAAAGTAAGTATTTTTTCTATCTACTTTCTAGTGTAGGATAGTTTCCGTAGAAAAACTATAAAACTGAAGAACATAAACTTTTCCGTGTTTTTCTACACACACCAAACAGGAAACTATCCGACAGCCGTCCATTCACCTTCACATGGAAAAGCATCAACGACGTTCTAGTATTCGATGCTTTTCCATGAAGACCAGGAACGCTTCACTGGATCAAAGCAGCGTTTGCAAATACAGGGTTTGTCTCAGGTGGGCGGAGCCTGCCACACAGGGCAACCAATCAGTGTCAAGCATCATGTACATACAAGTTAATCCAGTAATACTTTTCCTTGATTAACCATGTTTCTGATTGATTTATCTTCCGCTCCCGACAGAAACAAACACTTGGAGTTATTTGCAGACGATACGTTGTGATCCAGCTTCCAGGAAACACTAAGAAATAATCAACCACCAACACGCCGCTCGCCGTACCTTCTTCTGTGAGTGTGCGCTCGCTGGTTTTCAAGGTCCCCACGGAGCGTGAAAATCCAGCAGAATTTGACAGGATACAAGAGTTAGTTAATGCCAACACGTGTTCTCCAGGACTCAGACGCCCTGCTGGAGTAAATCAAGGGAACATGACGGGGATAATAGACCTGATGCGTCTGGATTAGTGTTGGGAGGGGCGGAGCATGCACGGCCAAAAACACAGTTTCTGCAGGGATTAGCATGCAACACATATGATAACGCATGGGCCCGTTTGCTGAGGATTACTCGTCACTGACACCACGAGAGCTGAAGGTAGAGAGCTTTGATTGGACAAGAACGTTTGTCTCAGGAGATGGAAACAGATTACGGTTGGAAATATGGGAAAACACAGCGGGAGTTCGTTTTGAGGAGATGCTGAGGATAATGTTTAGGGCTCTTCAGCTGTAATTGAGGAAATCTGAATAATTGTTCTTTCAGACACTAAAAAAATACTTTTTCAAAACAATGAAATGAAACAAGTCTAGACCCGAGTGACTAAAGCAACGAGCGCCAGACCGGCACAGACCAGAGAAGACCGGCACAGACCAGAGAAGACCAGTATAGACCGGCACAGACCGGTATAGACCGGCACATGTCACGAAATCCTGCAATCTAGACCGAGCCCATATTTCCCCGACGTTGACAAACTG
Source organism: Cottus gobio (assembly GCA_023566465.1). Lineage (NCBI taxonomy): Eukaryota > Metazoa > Chordata > Actinopteri > Perciformes > Cottidae > Cottus > Cottus gobio. The sequence continues at coordinate 2,843,346 of CM042230.1, read as the reverse complement.
CTCCTGTGGCCGAAGACGAAGAGATTATAGATGAGAGAGAGAGGGAGAGAGAGAGTGAGAGAGAGAGAGAGAGAGAGAGATGGTTTCTGTGTGTGTGGTTGTCATCACTGCTTCCTGAATACGGCAATGGAAATCAGATCCACAGGGAGGGGAAGGTCAGGGCAGACCCCCCCCCTCAATGAGAGTGGGCCTCGCTGCCTCCCAGATGGTTTACTCCACATTCATAAGCATAGACAGGAGAAGATCTGTGAAATGCATTTAGTTGCATTGATAGATTGACTGGTAAATGTGTAAAAAAAAAAAAACAAGCTTCATAAAAGTGACGATTTGCAACTAAATTATTATTATATTTTTTTTTTTGACTGTCGGTCGGACAACACGAGGAATTTGAAGATTTCATGTTGGCTGTTCTTCCAATCAACCAATGATATCGGTGGAATAATAACAAGAGGATTAAGATAAAACATCTGGAGTGACCTTGACCTCTGAGCCCTGCTGACGCTCCCTTGAGAAGGACCCCCCCCCCCCCCCCTCATTATTAAAGGAGTCTGGTTGGGTTAAAGCCATCATGATGGTCGCCAGAGGAAAATCCCCGTTGATGCTGATCACCCGTCATCACCAACAGCCGCAAATCACCCAATCAATCAATCACCCAATCAATCAATATGCATCTACATGACGCACCTGTCCATGATGCAACGCGGGGGGGGGGGGGGGGGGGGGGGGTCTCTCTCGTGGATCCAATGCCGTCTAATGGAAAATAAATAAATAAGGAATCATGAAGACTTCTCTAACTGCGGGCTCCGGCGCTGGCATTGGTCCAATTGATCGGCTGGTAAGCGGGCGAGCGAGAGAGCGAGTGTGTGACATAAATCAAGTGTTAAAAGGACATTCACGGGGACTCCAGCGCATATTGATTAGTCATTATTTGTACTAACCGGCCTGAGGGAAGAGGGGGGGTTAAAAAGATGGAGGGGGGGATCAATAGGTCTCGTTCACAGTCCACTAAGACACCACGACTACCGGAGCTTCCCAACTTATTTTATATCAGGGTTCATACACATGTTGACCAAAGGAGTTCCAGGACTTTTCCATGATTTTTCCATGACTTTTAATTAAATTTCCATGATTTTTCCATGACTTTACAAAATTTCCAGGACTTTAAACCAGATTCCCATGACCAAACATTTAGTGAAATCTGGGTGTGTCCATGAAGAAGTGATAAAATGTAGTATTTAAACTAACAATGAGGATTCCAAAGCATACAGTATTCCTTAAAGGACACAAATGAATGAGAGACAATAGTTTGATTAAAAGAATAAACATTTATAGATATACTGAGCGTATGCCTGCTTATATTTTGAGTCTTTCTTTTAAAAGCATATTCATTATTTCAAACTCAGCGTAAATGAACCACATGAACACATGAATATAACATTTACATGACTTTTACTAAACTTTGGGGATTTTAGTTTTTTCAAGGACTTTTCCAGGCCTGGAAATAACCATTTTAGAATTCCATGACTTTTCCAGGTTTTCCATGATTTTATTTGTTTTTTTAAAAGGTAGTAACTTTACGAGCAGCGTTGGTAGGAGATCGACGGAAGGAATGGAAAACCACCCATGAAGGAAAATAAGCCGGAAAGGAAATTATATTAAGAGGAAGAAAAGAAATAAAGAGAATGAGACGGCTCATCCACGGAAAAGGTTTCCCTCCTCGACAAGCTGAAGGCTGTCAACACTTCATCGCTGCTTCCTTCTCCTCCGCTCAACTATCGCTCTCTTCCTCCCTGAAGGCCTCTGGAGGCCATTTGGAATATAAAAAAGACTCCTCCTCCTCCTCCTCCTCCTCCTCCTCCTCCTCCGAGAACTACAAGCTTTGACACTTCTGGTGGGTCGGGGTCGAGGTGCGTCTGGCTCCTGTCAAACCTTCCCGAAGTGGACGGGGCTATGGAATAGGATATGTGTGTGTGTGTGTGTGTGTGTGTGTGTGTGTGTGTGTGTGTGTGTGTGTGTGTGTGTGTGTGGCGTCTTGAAAACATCAGGCGATGAGGGCTAATTGAGATCCCTTTAATCTTGAATGTTTCCTCCGTGTATGAGTGTTAGTGTGATTTAAGGGGATTTAAGAGCCCAATTACCCTCAAAGAGACCCCCCCCCCCATCAAGTCATGAAGCCTGGACAGCAGAACATGAAGCGACCAGGTTCTAGTGAACCTCTGGTGGTCCTCTTTGTGTTATAATAAACATAACTATAACAGCCGGGGCTCCAGCAGCAGGTTGTGGGTATGATGGCGTTCCCGGTTCAGGAACCACCGGAGCGGTTTGGCCCGAGGCAACGGAGCGCGTCATATCAATATTTTAAGCTCGTCAACGTCAGTTTTTGATCCTGGATCTGCAGTAAGCAGCTTTTTGAAATATATACGACGTGCAAAACGAGGCGATTCCAACGTGTCGACGCATATTTAACCACGCCGCTCGACCCCCCCTCCCCCCCCCAGGCCGTAAAATAAAACTAATTGGCGTTTCTGCCACCGACAGACGGATCGTGAATTGATTTGTATTTAAAATTACGGATGCACACAAATTTTGACAGCTGAATGTTTTAATGATGGGGAGGAGAGGCGGAGCTAAGAGAGGCGGAGCTAAGAGAGGCGGAGCTAAGAGAGGCAGAGCTAGGAGAGGCGGAGCTAAGAGAGGCAGAGCTAGGAGAGGCGGTGCTAGGAGAGGCGGTGCTAGGAGAGGCAGAGCTAAGAGAGGCGGAGCTAAGAGAGGCGGAGCTAAGAGAGGCGGAGCTAAGAGAGTTGGAGCTAAGAGAGTTGGAGTTGGATAAGCAGGCTCACCAACGGAGGACGATTGCATAAAACATAAATAATAATAATAATAAACTACTGGATCCAACAACAGCTGAACACCTGCAGAGCCTGAAGGTGTTCGATACCCTTCGTTCTTTGTGATGCAGCTTAAACGTCCTCAATCTAAACTTTTATTTTGGAACGTTGTCTTCTTTGTGGACTTCCTCGTCCCCGAGTGGGAAGTCCTCTCTGATGAGCATCACATGCATGAAAGACGGAGCCACCTGTGGACCAACACCAACGAAGTGAGAGCCCAGAGTTCACAGTGCCCCCCCCCCCCCCCCACCCCAGCCTTCCTCACAATGGCGGATTAGCACGAGCAAATGAATAAAAAAATAAAAAAGGAGTGATTAGGTTTTTGTTCGGCAAATCTCCGCCCAGCAGCTGTCGGCCTCATTCACGGCTCCGCTCGAGTCATTTCAGAGCCAGCTGGATGTAACCACGGCAGAAAGATGGAAGATATCGAGTTGGAATAAAAGATCCAAACGGAGAATCTTCTGTAATCCTAATTAGTTTAATGAGGGTTTCTTCTCTTCCTCCACCAGTTAAATCATTGCATTTAATTGAATAAAGAAAACAACTTTTGGAGCTCTGTGTGTGTGTGTGTGTGTGTGTGTGTGTGTGTGTGTGTGTGTGTGTGTGTGTGTGTGTGTGTGTGTGTGTGTGTGTGTGTGAGAGGGGCGGGGGATAATTACATTGAAGTCGTTGAAACAGGGGGTCTCTTAATCCCAAATGCAGTTACACTTATTAAAGCGGGGGGTGGGGGTGGGGGGGGGGGGGTGGAGACTTATCTCATTAGCAACCGGTCGTCTTATTCTTCCTGCAAGCTCACCAAATTAAATAAAGCAGCATCGTGTTGGGGCTCCACTGCAGACGCACTAAAAGGCCGTCAAGAGCAACGCTGAGAATATTAAAATATATCTCTGGAGCTGTGATGTAACATCAGGATCCAAAGTATAAGTCTTATGACGAAGACTTTATGGGGATTTTATAGGACACGATTCTCTGCTTTGGTCTCTTAGTCTAAGCTTTTATCAGAAATGTCATCAGTAAAATACTTTTTTATCCAAATTGATTAGGAAATAAAATGCATTCTGTTAACCATAAAAAGAGAATACTGCAAAAACATATATTTATATACAAAAATATTGTTATTTGATGGAAATGGTTTTTATGGAAAGAACAAACTCATCGCCCTTCTTGAAATCTAGAACCAAAGGCGTGGTTTTCTCCTTCTCCCAACTCTCCCTTCTTTCCTTCCCTCCCTCCCCCCTTCCTTCTCTTTTCTACCTCCCTGTCGGCGTCTCTGCCTCTCTGCGCTAAATAAAAGCCGGCGGTGTGATGCCGGCGGCAGCTCCCGCTGGCTGAGCTCCGCTGACAGCTTCAGACTTCTTCACGGCCTCCATGTGGGGAAACCTGAGGCCTCGGCTCCACCGGGGGCCGCCGTGGAGAGCCCTGGGAGGCCTGACTGTCATTTCCTCCCACAACACACACACACACACACACACACACACACACACACACACACACACACACACACACACACACACACACACACACACACACACACACACACACACACACACACACACACACACACACACACACACACACACACACACACACACACACACACACACACACACACACACACACACACACACACACACACACACACACTAATGACATTTACTCATGCAGCTGCAGCTATCAAATCAGCAAAAACTACAGAAAGCACACACACACACACACACACACACACTCTCCTATCCAGTGGCCGATACGAGGACATCTGAACAGCACGTTCAACACACACACGTTAGTAAAATATGACGCCTGCCAGCTGTGCCGTGCTCATAGACTGAGCATAAGAAGTGGACGCAGTCACCAGGAGGTCCCAAATTGTTTTTTTTTGGCGGCGGCCATCTTGCTTTTTTTTTGCACCATGAAAGGGGCAGCCGAACACTGAATAAGACTTTTTATTTTTAGAAAAATGTACGAGCTGAAAGGGTTAAAATCAGAAAGCTGAAAACACGGACAACTCCCAGACCGGACGGCGCGTGGTGGTGACCTGTCAATCACCTTGTAGCCCCGCCCTGAAGCATACCCTGCTTTATGCTCTATTCTACTCTAAATGGGCCCACCTTTAATATAAATGAACGTCAAGCTACAATAATCATCTTGCCAAACCCTCTACGAACTATCATAACTTCAGATATTATCTTTTATGCTATGAATACCACACAATGGCCGCGGGGCCAGAAGCCTTTGTAGAAGTTAACATCCAGCGCTAATGGACGCTAACCCGTCCTGCAAACGGAGAAAAGAGGATTCCTAATCAGCAGAACTTTGTTTCCCGCCCCAGGGGAGCTCAGGGCGCGCACAACCCGCTGCAGTCGCACACAGTCGCACACAGTCGGCCTGCCTCGCTCTGAACCGCTGATACGATCTGCACAACCCCCCCCCCCCCCCCCCCCGAGCCGGCTGCCGTCATAAAAGCAGCGTTTTTCATACGGAGCGCGCCGCCGTCTCTGGTGATTAGCCGGAGTGCGGAGAGCGGCAGCGTCCTCGCAACACTTCAAAAGACAAAGAATAAAAAATAAAAAAATAAATCGGAGGATTCAATTGCTTTAATGGGCCCCGGGCCGAAAGAACGCACACACACACTTCAACCCATCAATACATGTCACGGGCTATTTAAAGATGAGGGCCCTGATGTAATGTTCATGTGCTGTAGGAACACGTCTTGCTGCAAAAAAAAGGTGGTGGAGGGATAGAGGGGTGGAGGGATGGAGGGGTGGAGGGATAGAGGGGTGGAGGGATGGAGATGTGAGAGAACGGCATCGAGAGGATCTGAGACACCAGAGTGTGTTTTTACTTTAATGAGCAGCAGCAGACGAGAAGAAGCACAATCACAGATCATCAGAAGGCCTGTGTGTGTGTGTGTGTGTGTGTGTGTGTGTGTGTGTGTGTGTGTGCATGGATTCATGCAGACTCTGATCTAATAATGGTTAAGTCGTGAAGTGATGCGTCTCGTGCGGCGGTAAGCGACTGCGGTGCGCGCGCGCGCGCGCGTGCGTGCGTGTGTGTGTGTGTGTGTGTGTGTGTGTGTGTCTAAATAATGGTGCTTTAGGGGCGAAGCGTCAAGATCGGGAGGTTTGGGCTTCTTCACTTTCTCCTCACCGGCTGCTGTAGTTTTTTGGTTAAAGGAAACGAGAGAAACAAAGACGACCGTGTGAAGTAAATAAAACATGAACACTGAACGCCATCGTCTGTAAGCGGCGGCGAACAGGGGGAGGAACGGGAGCGTGAAAAATCAGAGGATGTTGCAACACGATGTAACAAGCCGGAAAACTCTCCCCCTCCCCCCCTCCTCCCCCATCGCTTACAACCAAAGTCCATACTTACACTCTCCTGGAAGAAACTGTTGCTGAACGTCTCCATGTCTGTTTGACGTTCATATTAGGGCTGTTTCACTGTGTGTGTGTGTGTGTGTGTGTGTGTGTGTGTGTGTGTGTGTGTGTGTGTGAAATCCAACCCTCGCGCTACCTGAAAGGTGACCCCGAGGCCGTATATCTGCCACGAGGGAGACCGCTGCAGGTCGGGGTGTTTCAGGAGTTCAAGGAGCTCTTGTCAGTCAGTTCGAAGGACTGACTGACAAGAGCCATTCATGGGGGAGGGGGGGGAGAGAGAGAGAGAGAGAGAGAGGAGGTTTAACAGGGAACAGGCTGCCTTAATGGGAACCAGCAGGACCTTCTGGGTCTGTGGGTCACCATGCTGGGATCCTAACCTGAAGAAAATTGGGACATTCCAGGTAGCCACGTTTCTTCGGCGCACACGCGCACGCGCACACACACACACACACACACACACACACACACACACACACACACACACACACACACACACACACACACACACACACACACACACACACACACACACACACACACACACACACACACACACACACACACACACACACACACACACACACACAGTGAGTGACCCTCCCTGTCGGCATCAAACACCCGTCCAGCCCATCTTCACATTATTAGTGCCAGACCTCTCCACTCATGTTAAGTGTGTGAAGCCATTATTCTGAGGGGGGTCCTGAGTCTGGCCCAGTTTAAGATCACTGGACAGCTGGGGTACACGGGTATCCGTCTCTATGGGAATAACTTTTATGATTCATATATTGATTGTTTACATTTGAGATATCTTTGTGTGGTTTAGGATGCTTACCATACGGACATATTGCTGCATGATATCCCCTCATCTCTCAATAATGAATCTATAAGATCTGATACCAAATAACGGCAAAGAGCCAAAGAGAATGTCAGGAGATAGTAAAAAAACCACAATATTCAAAATGCTTCTTTTGTCCAAGCAAGAAAGAAAAAAAGAGAAAAGCTGAATCAAAAGTTGTTTTATTTCCTGAATGTGCTTTATGTCCTTTATTTTAACTGCTTTTTTTTTAAGTGTGTTATAGTAAAAGTTAAATAAAATATTCCTTTGCACGATAAACATGTATTTACTGCATTTCAAAAAGTGTTTTTTAATTTTTTTTACAAATAAAAATTTAATAATAAATAATAATAATACATTATAAATAATACAAAATTATGATAAATCAAAAAAAATTCTAAATTATTAAAAATAAAAAATAGCAAAATCTACAAAACTACAACAGCAGCGAGTTCCCCTGTAGAGACACCACATGTATAATACATGGCATCACACACACACACAGAGACACACACACACACACACACACACACACACACACACACACACACACACACACACACACACACACACACACACACACACACACACACACACACACACACACACACACACACACACACACACACACACAAACCTGCACCATACTGTCAGAGTGCGTCCGGCTGCAGTTCAGCTCTCGGAGCGAGCAGCTTTTAGGAATGTTGATCTGATGAATATTAAATACCATAAGTGGATTCCACAGAGACGTTTGTGACATTAATGGCTTCAAGCTCTTTTGTACTTACAAAAAAAATGAAGTACGCTTAAAGGTTGACAGTCGGGGGAGGAATGTCTTTTCTTTTGTAAACAGAGAAAGAAATTTGGCATTAAAAGCCTCTTTGGGTTTGTTTACTTATTCCTCGACTATGAGTGGGTTCTGTTCATATTGGTGAACCATCACTATTTTATGGGAAAAGAGGGGGGGAAAAGTGTGTGATGGGAATTAAAAATGAATTTCTGTATTTTTGTGTCGATTACAGGAAGTGAACTCAATGTGAGAAACTTTGTAGCAAAACAATCTAAAGAGAGAACGAGAGAATAAACGGCCAAATTCCAGAAAATGTTTGAACGTGAAAATGATTTCCAGATCTTAATATTGCTGAGGAAAACCCTGGTGTCAACAACCATGTGTTCAATACTGTGTGACAAGGTTTTATGCCGACGTTGCAATATAATATCATATAATTGTGTGTTTTTATCCCCGTATAACACATGCGGTGGCCATGTTGCTTTCTACGTGTCCCGGGTGGGACATTTGGAGAAAAGCCCACGCTCAGGGTTTTTCAGATGGACAGTCAGTCTGGCACCAAATAGGAGAGGATGACATCATCAGACATGGTCAATACTGGGTGGAGATGGTCCTCAGACTGACACACACACACACACACACACACACACACACACACACACACACACACACACACACACACACACACACACACACACACACACACACACACACACACACACACACACACACACACACACACACACACACACACACACACACACACATGACCCAAGAAAATTGCACTCAAACATACCAACAATACATTTCTCCTTCCATGATTTGGAAGCTGCTGACCTGTCCTTCTCCCCTAATCTCCTACTGATTGTGTGTGTGTGTGTCCATACTAATCACTCCTTTGTTCAGTCCAATAATTCCCAGAATCCCCTGGGGTTTCCCCCCCGTGTCTGCGGCCCAGTGAGCCCCACATTACTCACAAATGGAAAGGATTCAGATTAAGTTACAGTCCCAAAAAAGGAGAACGAGGAGAGAGAGAGTTCTCTATTTTCTGTGAAAACCATCAGTGTCGGTAATTCAGACATTTGGTTTTTTTTGTCGGGTGTTAAGTTAAGTGCTTTTGTTCACTTTATCTTCCATCATAATGATGGAATAATACATTTTATCTGCAGTTGTTGCTGCCAAATTCTTAAAAAAAATCCAAAAAAATAATCTTTAGTGAATAAAAGGGAAGTCGTTTTTTGTGTTGTTTTTGTGTGTTCAGAGAGTTATCTCTCACACTCTCTCTCTTACACACACAGCTTCACATAGCTTCTTATGAGCTAATAGAAGCTGTTTATGATGAATCGGCACATGGAAGAAGGCCCAGAAACCCCAGGTACTGAGCCCCTGGACCCCAGAGGCTCGATGGTCTCTTGCGAGCTCGTCTCTTTAAGAGACTTCGTAGGACACGACGTCCTCAAAGGCAGACGTTATTGATCCGGCAACGACTGCAGGACTTTTTCTAGGGAAATAAATTGCATTTCAAACCATATTGAATGTGAGAGGCCCTCTTTATGAACTGTGGGGCCCTTTGCGCTCATTAAAGTGACATTTTAATTAAAAACAACACCTGTGCTGGAGCTCAATTAGAGAAACAATTAAAAGTGTTGTTTGGGTCAGGTGGTGAAGAGGGAGACGAGTTTAAAAAGAGACATAAAAGACTCAGAGAGCTTATGAATATGAAGACATCCGGTTAAACTGGGGGTATTTTCCCTTGACTGCCAATGTATGAATGACGTTAATGCAACGATATTAATAAACACTGTGATTAATAAACACTGTGATTAATAAACACTGTGATTACTGGACACTCAGCTCAGATCAAACACTCGTGATTAGGACTCGTATATTTTGATCATCCAGCTTGAACACCCATCCCATAAATATGAGGATTATGACATAATCCTCGTCATTAGTATTAAGACATCAATGACGCACTTAAAAGGGGAATTATTCAGCAGCTGTTGGCACGTAGAGATTTCTGGAATATTTTCCTTAATTTGGGCTTTGCTGGAATTTTGGGACAGTTGTTGACGTGACAACAGAAAAATCACAGCGGCAATGTTTAATAAAAACAATTTTTAATGTGACCCAGTTTGATGACAATGAGACACCATTGTGGTGGAATTCCCCCTTTTGAACCGCCTCCAAAAGACTGGAAAATGGGTAAAAAGAAAATATATATATATTATTATTTCAAGGCTGTTAAAATGTTTGTTCAAATTTGACGGTCTTGACTGACTGCATATCTCATATTTATTCTTGAAAAATTAACAAATTATTATTATTTATTTTTTATTTGGAATAGAATTTTTGGTATTTGCAAAGACAGAATGAAGGATTGTCGTACTTCTGTGGACTTAGTGTTCCCATGTGAATTAATATGTTACAGTTTTCCACACAATTAACTGGTCAAGCCACTATTTCCAACCACCCACGTCCATGAATTGTTATGATGAATAAAATATTGCGAACGAATGAGTTTGATTGACAGGACCTCATGGATTCTAACAGGGACACGCCCACCTTGTTTTCAATGATATTTAAAACAACTCCCTCTTTTCGGTCAAAATGAACACTCAAAACAGCGAGTTTGGTTTCAAAATCAACTTACGGGATGTACAGTATGCGTATGGTTTTTTTATCCCTCCCTAAAGGCTGAAGGGGCAAACAAGCTGCGAGTAACCGAAACTCTAAAAAAAAAAACTAAAACGGACCGAGCCGCTACAAAACTGAACGATGATTTCAGTTATTTCGGAAATAAAAGTCTTCCCCCTCCGGCTCTCGTTCCAACCCGAGAACACACAGACGACCCCTGAAAACCCCACTGAGCCCCCCCATCCGTACAGGATCCCCCCGGGGCCCCAACACATCGCTCTCCTGTAGCTCTTGGCCTCGGTCCAGGGTCTAGCAGGACCGGCCCGTCCCCCCACACACACACATTAACCGCATAGGAGCAGATGGCGGCCGACAGGCCCGAACGTTAGCCGCATGCTATCTCACGCTCAGGCGCTCCGATGTAATCGTTTGACGGCGGCGTGTTGATTAAACGACGGCGTCGGCCATTTTAAATGATGCTTAATGGATCCCTGGCAGCAGGCGTGGGCAGCGGTGATGGAAGACACCTCGTTCGGTTTCATGAGATTTTTTATTCTGCCGATCAGCTGACTGTAAAACCACAAGATAGAGAACTGCATGGGATGCTGCAGCTCCCGTTACCGGCTGCTGACGCCAAGCTTTTGGTTGTTTCATGTGGGAATGAAGAAGAACGTACTCCTTACAAGGGAAAAATAGGAGCATATGTTGAAATACATGGAATATATATTTATATATATGTAGATAGGGATGTCATTATACCAAAAAATGAGTAGTTGAGTAACAAATACCAAAGAAATTCCATAATTCCAGACACTAATTCAATACCAAGATACATTCCTTCAATACATTTTGCAAGTTGGTATTTGTTAGGAAGTTAAGCCTACACAAATACTACAGGGTGTCAGAAGGGGTACCTCAGGGTGTCAGTAGGGTGTCAGAAGGGGTACTACATGGTGTCAGAAGGGTGTCAGAAGGGGTACTACAGGGTGTCAGAAGGGGTACCTCAGGGTGTCAGAAGGGGTACTAAAGGGTGTCAGAAGGGGTACTACAGGGTGCCAGTAGGGTGTCAGAAGGGGTACTACAGGGTGTCAGAAGGGGTACTACAGGGTGCCAGTAGGGTGTCAGAAGGGGTACTACATGGTGTCAGAAGGGCTACTACATGGTGTCAGAAGGGTGTCAGAAGGGGTACTACAGGGTGTCAGAAGGGTGTCAGAAGGGGTACTACAGGGTGTCAGAAGGGGTACTACAGGGTGCCAGAAGGGGTACTACAGGGTGTCAGAAGGGTGTCAGAAGGGGTACTACAGGGTATCAGTAGAGGTACTACAGGGTGTCAGTAGAGGTACTACTGGGTGTCAGAAGGGGTACTACAGGGTGTCAGTAGAGGTACTACAGGGTGTCAGAAGGGGTACTACAGTGTGTCAGAAGGGGTACTACATGGTGTCAGTAGAGGTACTACAGGGTGTCAGTAGAGGTACTACAGGGTGTCAGAAGGGGTACGACAAAGACCTCCAGACCTGGGTCTCAGATTTCCATTATAACTAATCTATGTAATCATGCTGAACGAGATTAAATCTCATCATCTTGTGTTTGTTCTCAGGTGCAAAAACTACGTCAAGTAGACGCCGTCAACTGGAGGCCAAATGCGTTGGGCAGCGGATCAGAATTCTGTCCCGGTTTTCCCGTCGCCAGGCTTTTGGATCGGCTGACAGTGGCGATGACCCTCGAGCGGAGACGTTCCCCGAGCTGTAGGAAGACGTCCTGTTCTGCTCAGCGAGTGGTGAGAACACACTTCCGTGTCCGCGGCGCCGTGAAAGCCAACATCTTGTCCTGTCGGGTCTATTCGCACATTACGAGCCAGCTAGCGGAGCAGAGAGATGTGACGAGCTTCACTTCTCTCTCTCTTCTCAGCGTCTTCAACGGATGTGAAGACTGGAAAAGTCACAGCTGTGACTTCCAAACTCCAGGTTAGTCTGGAGGAAACCACTTTTCCACAGTTTTCCAGCCCAATAGTTCACTTGATGCTCTTGGCTTTAAAATTGAATTCGTCAGACTTTTGAGAGTCGCACAGAAAGAAAATGAAAACAAATCTTGTTTTCACACACTTTGAAGACGAGAGCAACGTGGAAGCTGATTGGGTGGATTCAGCATCAGCTGGTCCGGTTCTAACGTGTTAATCAGGCTGCCTTTTTTTTTTTACGTGAGGAAGAGATTCAGAAACGTGTGGGATTACAGCAACATGGGAGCGAGAATGAAACAAACAACACAGATGATGTCTGTTGGTAAGTGGATTATGGGGGATATAGAGTGAGATAGACTTCCTTTCCATTGATCCCGCCACACAATGTGGCACCTACTGTTTTTTTTTTTCTTCTTAATCCGACAAAATTATGTTTAAGCTTGCTGAAGCTTTTCAGCCTTTAAATCTCCCCGTCTTTGTTCTTGGAAACTGTATGTGCGTTTTGTGTGTATTGTGAGTTTTGGATACTAGTTTGGCGTTTCGTATGTGTTTCCGGTCCCCGAGCCGGGGATCCTTGTCAGAAGGTCTCCGGGGCCCCCGAATAGACAGGAATGCTGGATTAGCGGCGTGTTTACTCAACACTGGAACAAAGAGGGGTGTTTTTTTTAATTAATTACGAAAGGGAAAAGCAATGCAGCAAGTCCAAGCAGTCACACTCTTCATGTATGGGTCACATTTCAGTATAAAGTGGAAAGAAAGAGGCCTTAAAACAGCATTCAAAAAGATGCATGGAGTGGAGAAATTAGTGGACTCCAAATTACTGAGAATTCTCACAACAAGAAGCTGCTTTCACTTCTGTGTTTCATAATTAAGATGGAATATATTGATCAGTCCAGCTTTAAGACCAGGGGCTCCGGCTCATTCTGTCAGGTAATCCAGTCCACTGCGACAGAAGGCATGCGCTTTGTATTCACACACACACACGCACACGCGCACACACACACGCGCACACACACACACACACACACACAACTGTAGCCATGTCGAGCAGGAATCAGAGACTTTAGTCTTCACCGTGAGGAGATTCTGCATTCATGAACCTGAGATCAATGATTTAGCTTCTTATGAGCTAACAGAAGCTAACACGTCGCGCCAACTTGCTAAGCGGACTGTAGGCCCAGAAACCCCAGAAACTCAACCCCAAAATTTATTTATTTTTACTTTTTTGACATACAATGACTTTTTTTATACTTTTGACAAATTACATTTTTTGACATACAACTTTTTTTTGACAAATTCAATTTTACTTTTTTGACATCCTATAACATTTTTATACTTTTTTTGACAAATTACATTTTTTGACATTTTTGACATCCTATGACTTTTTTATACTTTTTTTGTCAAATTACATTTTTTGACATCCTATGACTTTTTTATACTTTTTTTGTCAAATGACATTTTTTGACATCATATGACTTTTTTATACTTTTTTTGACAAATGACATTTTTTTGACAAATTACATTTTTGACATCCTATGACTTTTTTATACTTTTTTTGTCAAATTACATTTTTTGACATCCTATGACTTTTTTATACTTTTTTTGACAAATGACATTTTTGACATTTTTGACATCCTATGACTTTTTTATAGTTTTTTGTCAAATGAAATTTTTTGACATCCTATGACTTTTAATACTTTTTTTGTCAAATTACATTTTTTGACATTTTTGACATCCTATGACTTTTTTATACTTTTTTTGTCAAATTACATTTTTTGACATCCTATGACTTTTTTATACTTTTTTTGACAAATTACATTTTTGACATTTTTGACATCCTATGACTTTTTTATAGTTTTTTGTCAAATGAAATTTTTTGACATCCTATGACTTTTTTAATACTTTTTTTGTCAAATTACATTTTTTGACATTTTTGACATCCTATGACTTTTTTATACTTTTTTTGTCAAATTACATTTTTTGACATTTTTGACATCCTATGACTTTTTTATACTTTTTTTGTCAAATTACATTTTTTGACATCCTATGACTTTTTTATACTTTTTTTGACAAATGACATTTATGACATCCTATGATTTTTTTAATACTTTTTTTGTCAAATGACATTTTTTTGACAAATGACATTTTTGACATTTTTGACATCCTATGACTTTTATATAGTTTTTTGTCAAATGACATTTTTTGACATCCTATGACTTTTTTAATACTTTTTTTGTCAAATGACATTTTTTTGACATCCTATGACTTTTTTAATTCTTTTTTGACAAATGACATTTTTTTGACAAATGACATTTTTGACATTTTTGACATCCTATGACTCTTTTATAGTTTTTTGTCAAATGAAATTTTTTGACATCCTATGACTTTTTTAATACTTTTTTTGTCAAATTACATTTTTTGACATTTTTGACATCCTATGACTTTTTTATACTTTTTTTGTCAAATTACATTTTTTGACATCCTATGACTTTTTTATACTTTTTTTGACAAATTACATTTTTGACATTTTTGACATCCTATGACTTTTTTATAGTTTTTTGTCAAATGAAATTTTTTGACATCCTATGACTTTTTTAATACTTTTTTTGTCAAATTACATTTTTTGACATTTTTGACATCCTATGACTTTTTTATACTTTTTTTGTCAAATTACAATTTTTGACATTTTTGACATCCTATGACTTTTTTATACTTTTTTTGTCAAATTACATTTTTTGACATCCTATGACTTTTTTATACTTTTTTTGTCAAATTACATTTTTTGACATCATATGACTTTTTTATACTTTTTTTGACAAATGACATTTTTTTGACAAATGACATTTTTGACATCCTATGACTTTCTTATAGTTTTTTGTCAAATGAAATTTTTTGACATCCTATGACTTTTTAATACTTTTTTGTCAAATTACATTTTTTGACATCCTATGACTTTTTTATACTTTTTTTGTCAAATTACATTTTTTGACATCCTATGACTTTTTTATACTTTTTTTGACAAATGACATTTTTGACATTTTTGACATCCTATGACTTTTTTATAGTTTTTTGTCAAATGAAATTTTTTGACATCCTATGACTTTTTTAATACTTTTTTTGTCAAATTACATTTTTTGACATTTTTGACATCCTATGACTTTTTTATACTTTTTTTGTCAAATTACATTTTTTGACATCCTATGACTTTTTTATACTTTTTTGACAAATGACATTTTTGACATCCTATGACTTTTTTTTAATACTTTTTTTGTCAAATGACATTTTATACTTTTTTTGTCAAATTACATTTTTTTGTCAAATGACTTTTTTTGACATCCTATGACTTTTTTTTAATACTTTTGTCAAATTACATTTTTTGACATCCTAAGACTTTTTTATACTTTTTTGTCAAATGACTTTTTCTGTCATTTTTAACATCCTATGACTTTTCACACGCACACGCACACGCACACACACACACACACACACACACACACACACACACACACACACACACACACACACACCTCTACATTTCTAGAAAATATACACATGTGCACCTCAACAAAAAGAGCCAACAAACACAAAAGCGACTGCATCGAAACACTGCACAGATGCACGCTATTATACAACATGTGCACACACGTGCACACCCTCAAACACACACACACACACACACACACTACCTTATCAGCATGTGAAAAGCCGCGAGGCGACTGCTGTCTGCCTGTTTCCGGTGTGCGTTTGTGAGACAACACGGCCGCGCTCGCCCCCTCCGAGGCCCCGTATTCCCCCGGTGGAGATGAAATGTAATGGAGCCGATTCAATAAGAGCGCCCGCCTCCTCCAGAATCAAATCACGGCCAATCCCTCAGAGCCTTCCCCCCCGGCATCCGCGCTGCCTTGCAGTTGGGAGGGGAAATAAAAAACAATGGCGGCTAATTCACTCGGCTCTCACAGAGCAGGGATGGAGGGCAAACTCAGGAAGCGAGTCATCAACACGCCGACGGCTCCTGCAATATGTTTTAGGGATAATCAGCTTATTGATATCCAGCTTATTGATTTAAAGACACACAGTGTTACGGAGCTGAGCCAACGATGCACAAAGTATTCAGGAGCAATAACACGGCGACAAAAGTTACCAGATGCCAACGCTACAGTATGTTCAGGGTCTCCATTGACATTTATTTTTTTAAAGCGGTAATGGTGGGAGAGCATGGGGGGCGAGAGGGGAGGGGGTTAAAAACACCATGCTTTAGACAATATTTAGTTTGGCAGGTTGGGAATGGAGGAAGAAAGACCACCAGTGTCCCAGCAGCAAGGTTATGCAATTTGATTGAGAGACAAAAAAACAGAAACGCAAAAAAAAAAAAGAAGAATGTTCCCAACCCGATACTACAGCGTGCCGCCTACGCAACGAACCACACAGTAACACAACAACAACAAAACAAGCGCTCCTGTGAAAACATGTTCAACCACCAATTTACTGTGTTGTTCAAATGTCTAGCTTCACATATACACACTGTATATATATATATAAAAATATATAAACGAGGCGTCTAATCCTAAATGTTGTTTCAGGCTCGCTGCAGCAGACCGGTTGAGGCTGTCGTCCTCGGGGTCAGCGCTCCTTAAGGCAAAGGAAAGGGCACACTGCTCCCGAAAGACTTCTGAAGTACCTCCAGGCCTCTTTAGTTGTTTTGGTTTTTAAACCTCTGCGGTTAAATTGAAACTTCTGACCGTGCTGTGTTTGAAAGGAAGGAAAAAAAAAACGAAGAGGCAATTATAAATGAATTCCAATGGATATTCGTGCAGCTGCATGTTGTTCTTTTCTCTGGTTTCCTCTCGTGCTGTGGCGTTAAAGAAAGGCAATTGTGCGTTTTACTGCCCCAGGAGGAACCGACAGAAGGAGGGGATTCTGGTATTCTCGTTTGGGCACCGAGGTGAATTCAAATGGGTCGCTGGAGGAAGTGACGGCGGCCCGAGGTGGGGAGGGGGAGGGGTTAATGGATGCACTTCCTGTTGGCGAGCACGAGGTTGGACAACCCTCTTCAGGAAGATCATGACGACCACGTTGACGATTATCATCACGACGGCTCAGAGCCAACAAAGGCAGACTTGTTCCTCGCTGGCACTTTGAAGCCTCCCTCTGTGCGGCTCTCTTGTTTTATTCCCTCTCTGATGACTGAACAGAAATTAAATTACACCATTTAAAAAAAATAGCCAGAAGCTGTAATAAAAACGCCATTTCCTTGAAAACATCACGTGTGGTGATCGCGCCCATCGGGGAAAAGCGACCAACATAGGAGGTTGAAATTGTTGCTTTTTCAAGAAAAAAACAACATTAGGTCTGGTTTGAACATGTCAGAGGTGAAAACTATTAAAACTCTGGGATCCTCCGCGCAAAGCGGGAAGCCAGGATTGAATCGGAGATTTACACATAAAAAATGTAAATAAAAAAATCTGTGAAACTGAACTGCAGACTGCTGAGAGGAGAGGATGCAAAAAGAGTTGTAAACAGTTTAATATGCACAGCATGTGGAGCCTCAGCTTCTGATTTTTCTCCAATATCAGTAGCACTTGAAAATGTTGCATGTATGGATTTGGTCATTTTCCAATTTCTGCAAAATAAATCAAAGATAATCAACTTGAAAGTCCAACAATTAGGATTTATAGCATTATAACTGTTATTCTGCACAAAAGCCTTTTTTTTATTCTTTTACTGATGTTTCTGTGGAGGTGCAGGACTTGAATAGTAAAATGTGAGAGGACCCAACTGGTCGGGATCCAGCGTCCTATGAGGATGAAGATCCTGAGTCAGGATCCAGACTCAGGATCCAGACTCAGGATCCAGACTCAGGATCCAGCAGCGTCCAGCCGACTCACACGACATCTGAAACCGCTCGTTTCACCGCGTTGGAACAAAACAACATTTTCCTTCCCTCTCTCTTTCTGTGCACATGTTATTGCTTTGATCGAATCTCCTCCGCGCTTTAAGCTCCGATATCAGTCGGCGCTGCCATTCGAATCCCATAATAACAAACACTCCCCGTGCCTCCTGCGCTCGGCACGGCGGGTCCACTCCACTTCCTGTTCAGCAGGCGGGGCCGACAGGAAACGCACTTCCTGCTTCTCTCCTGCAGACGGTCGGGGAGCGCAATGCGATATCTTCAAGGAGGGAACGTCAAAGCCTTCCCGACAAGGAGCGAGCGTTTGGGGGGTCAGGGTGGTGGGCTGAGGGGGGGCAGGTAAAGTGGGAGGAGTCTTGTCCGAGGTCACATGGCTGGCATTAACTGAGAAGACCGATATTACTTCAGATTAATCTCTACGGTCCAAAATTTAAATAATCAAATGCAATAAAGAGTTTTGTCTCATGGTTATGGTTAAGTTATGGTCATCACTTCATTAATGCATATTTGTTATTTTTACCTAGATGTGTATACAAATAGCAAAGTTCACAGCAAGTCAGCAAATACTTTAAATACTTTAGTAAATACTTTAGTAAATACTTTAAATTCTCTAGATGAACGACTTAATCTAAAACGCGTCCATTGAAATGATTCCAGCGTTAATCCGGTGGCCGGTTGTGGGCTTCAAAGAGGCATGAAACAATATCGCATCATAAATCATTGTGTGATGAATGAGTGAACTTTTAACTTGACTATAACAAAGATTAGAGTCTGAATCACGAGTGAATTCCCTCATCTAATTAAATAAGACTCTGTATCTGCATAACTCTGCACAGGGCCACATCCGGGATTTAATAAAAAAACAAAAAATGTAATTAAACATACTATGACAACAGCAGCACAATGAATTATGAATCAATACGCTGCACCGGCTGCCGGGGCCATCTGGGGAGACGCCGCGGGCGTTTTATTTTAAGTTTATACAAGTTACACATTACCTCAAACTAGATATTAAAAATCTAATTTAAATAAATAAAATAAATAAAATAAATAAAATAAATAAAATAAATAAAATAAATAAAATAAATAAAATAAATAAAATAAATAAAATAAATAAAATAAATAAAATAAATAAAATAAAATTCTGCAGTGGACTTTGCAGAGTGATAATTTTTTAAACAAGCTGTCAATCAAACGGACACGTGGAAGGAAAACGCGACGCCGTGAAAAGCTGGAAACGAGGCAGAGAATCAACGAGAGGACGGAGGACGGTACGGAAGAGAGAGGTAGAAAGGTCACGGGAGACAGGAAGAGAGACGGGTATTCAAAGGTTCCCATTCCCTCCCTGCCTCTCCTGAGTAATGCGCCCCCCCTCAGCGTCTAGCAGGCTGCGAGCTGACATTTACCGCCTGCCTTCTGTTGCTGTGATTATTTTCTCCTCCAGGTGCGATAGGCCGCCGCTCGCTGTCTCTGCTCAATAACGGCGCTCAGAGTTACGAGGGATGGGAACGCGAGGGGGGGGGATCGGGCCCACGGCAGACCTTTCACTGACATGCCGAGACCGGGTGGTGCTTCGTAACCGGGAGGCTGGAAAGGTTGCAGAGCCGTGACTGGCAGCCTGTCACCCGGTGACTGGGACCAGGTGAGTCATTGGTTTAGGGACAGAGGATGTCGACTCATGGGAACTAAAAATTACCCAGACTGCAACTGGTCACAACAAACATCTAGATATGGAAAGAGGACGCTCGTAAAAAGAGGCTTAGCTCCGCCCCTACCTGTCTGCAGACGGAGGCCGCTCGTTGCGGGCCTTGCTGACTTGGGTGTAGAGGGAGTCGGAGTGCTGGTGCTGGTGGTGGTGCTGGTGGTGCAGGTGGGGGTACTCGTCCCGGGGGCTGTGGGGCCGGCTGTGCCCGCTGTCCACGGAGCTGTTCAGCGGGTTGATGCCGGCGTACGGGTGCTCCTCCTCAGACGCCCTCTCCGGGCCGCGGCCGATGTCCAGGATCTCGGCGTAGTCCCGTTCCCGGGCCTGGCGCTCCCTCAGCTCTCGGGTCTTGGCCTGGATCCTGGTGGTGGAGATTGGAACAGACACTTGGTTCGCTGGCTCAGAAAAGTGGTCTCGGGGCTGCCATGCGTTCTGTGTGAGTCATATTTTAATGGAAATGCCGAATATATGCATTCATCTTTCTCACATTTAGAACCTGATTTTTAATTATTAAATAAGCTAAGCTACATCCGTGGTAAGTTAACTCCATATCGCCAGTAAAAAATAGTTTTTTGAGCAACTGATATTGAAATTTACGAGATATGAGAAATATAACAATTGAGGAAGTCCTCTGAGAGCGGGTGGGTGGTCTAACAAACAGGACTTTCACCCAGGAGACCGCTGTTCGTGTCCCGCGTGAAACCAAAAGAGAAGTCGAGCTTACGCTCGTTACGTAACGTGCAATTATGATACGAGGCTTTAATATGAAACTTATTTTTGGTTCAGAAACATCGACGTATGCTCAACTAGGTTGATATTGACCAATCACGACGCCTCGTGTTCCTCTTCGTGGATCTCTCGTGTCACGTCAACAAAAACACCCGACGAGCCGCAACAGATGCAAGTGATGGTTTGATTCACCTTTTTAAACTTTCCATTACAGAAGCGAGAGAGAAGACTTTTGTCATGCTCTCTCTACCATCACTGAATTATACCATGAACAATGCATCGCCCCCACAGCGAGCACTTTGTAGTCAGAGTGCTGCTAATGTACACACACACACACACACACACACCTTTGTGTCTCATACAGGACTCAAACACACAGAAATCTCTCTCACACACACACACACCTTTGTCTATCTTACAGAATATCTCAAACACACAGAAATCAAACACACACACACATTTGTGTGTCATACAGAACAACTCAAACACACAGAAATCACACACAAGCGTACACACACACACACACCCACACACACACACCTCTGACACCTTTGTGTCTCATACAGAACTCAAACACACAGAAATCAGACACAAGCGCTTACACACACACACACACAGACACACACACCATTATCTCGTGAATAACTGCCAACCCCACGAGCTGCAGCGGGGGGACTACCTATCGCGCAGCCCCGTAATTACAGCCGTGCCAATTATCAGAGCTTTACAACCACCAATTATCGCGTGCTGGCTTTTCTCCGGGCTGCTTCCTAACGGCGGCGGGAGCGAGAGTGGGACGGCCGTGAGGCGGCGACAAGACTGAACACTCAGCGGGCTGGAAACCCGAATGGCTTCCTTCCAGAAAAAGTGCCCGCTGTGCATAATGAAACAATGAGTCTGACGGGGCCTCGGAGGAGCAGAGGGCGGCGCTACAAGGAGAAACAAGGCTGCTAACGAACTCGACGGAGTCTGGACGGGAGGAAACCATCTTTTTATGACTTATTATAACAACTTGTCGCAGGAGAGCTCGTGCACCTGCAGCTGGTCAGTTCTAGTTGTTGACTCAGCGATTATCGGACAGCGCCGGTGGAAGCCGGGCCCTGGAGGGGCCCTGGAGGGGCCCTGAAGGGGTCTATCTTTAAACGAGGAGAAACAGAGGTTTCCACCGGAGAGAGCAGCAGCTACCGGCTGTGTACACAGTGCAGATAAGATAAGGACAGACATACCAATCCAGAGCCCCACCCCCTCTGTGCAGCCCCGCCCCCTCCGCGCAGCCCCGCCCTCTTCCAGGAAATTTCCAGGACTTTAAACCAAATTCCCATGAGCAAACATTTAGTGAAATCTGGGTGTCTCCATGAAAAAGTGATAAAATGTAGTATTTAAACTAACAATGAGGATTCCAAAGCATACAGTATTCCTTAAAGGACACAAATGAATGAGAGACAATAGTTTGATTAAAAGAATAAACATTTATAGATATACTCAGCGTATGCCTGCTTATATTTTGAGTCTTTCTTTTAAAAGCATATTCATTATTTCAAACTCAGCGTAAATGAACCACATGAACACATGAATATAACACATTTACATGACTTTTACTAAACTTTGGGGATTTTAGTTTTTTCAAGGACTTTTCCAAGCCTGGAAATAACCATTTTAAACTTCCATGAATTATCCAGGTTTTCCATGAGCGTATGAACCCTGCATCAGATTACATCACTAATATTGTGATACTTTAATTTGGTTGCTAACACTATTACTCACACCAGCTAGGTACCCTGCCTGTCTGCTCGGCTGCACCGGGAAGTGTTTTAGATCTCTTAACTAGAGCGAAAATCATTTTCCATCAACGGCCATGTCTTAGTGTCCGAGGGGTTAAAAATCTATATTTCCAGGGATCCGTCAATCAGAGCTGCATCGGTATCGGCAAATAAATCCATCGCGAGGAGGGAATTATAAATTACATTCATGTCCACAATGACTAATTATTTCCATATGTGAGTACACACACACACACACACACACACACACGTGCTTGTCTAAAACTGTCTGACTAGATTTGTTCGTCTGGCATGGGGTCGGGGTCCACCGGGACCCGGAGACTTAAACCCGTGAAGGAAATCCATCCATTTAGTCAATCACAGCTGGATTACTTGCGTCCTCAGGCAGCGGCCGGTCGATGGGAGCGCCGCAGCTTCCCGGGGCTGAATCCTGGGAAGAGCAGCCCGGTGGAACGCGGCTAACTGGATCACCGTCCGGCGCCGGAGCGGCCGCGGCCTCCCGCGTCCTCGGTGGGATCTCGACCCGTCGATATCGGTGCGTCTCAGCCGGCAGTTAAATACAAACCAGAGGAGCGGCTTGTGCTTTCCAGGTGCTTGGGGAGGTGTGTGTGTGTGTGTGTGTGTGTGTGTGTGTGTGTGTGTGTACGCTTGGTTGGAGTGAGTCAAACAGCCGACGCCGAACAAAATAATTAAAGCATCGAACTCCCGTCCCCCGGTAGCTTCTCTGTGGATGCACGGCCCTAATTTGGCAGGTTTTTCTTCCTCACGTTCCCCGTTTGCCTGATTTCCCCGAGCGCTGAGTTGCCCCGAGGCAACGCCCACAAACACAACAAACAAATGCACATAAATAAAAACGTCTTTGGTCCTGCAGATGAGGAAACAGGTGCAGGACTATTAATGCGGAGCGGCTACTAGAAAGCATTCAATCCACGTGTTTGCACGAATAGATTTTTATGTCAATAACTCACCGTGGAGTTACTGTGACGGTGGAAAGAAAACGTGGTTCTGCAAAACGCCTGCAGGGATGGAACCGCTCGACACACAAAGAGGGATTAACATTAAAGGAGTGAAGAAGAAAAGGTGTGACCGTACTTCTTTAAACACCATTTAGTGATCCGGAATAGGTTTCAGTGTATTCCTAATGAATCATAAATAATAATGAACAAAGAACCCACTGTAACCACCGCATCACCTGACGTGGCATTTGCGTTAACCTTATGCCAATTAAAAATAAAGACTGGCCCATTATCATATTATTGGACTATCTGCTCTGCGGGCGCAGGGAGAGAATTACAAACCACATTTTAATAACTGGGGGGAGAGGGGGGAGAGAGAGAGAGAGAGAGAGAGAGAATGACTCCTGCCCCGACACTGAGAGCAGAGGAATTAATTAGCTGGCAGGCCTGTAATGGCCTTGGCATTTACAAACCACCGCCCTAAAAACACTGGCACGATGCCTGTATGACATTTAGTTTGGTGAGAAGGGGGGAGAGAGAGAGAGAGAGAGAGAGAGAGAGAGAGAGAGAGCGGGGGAATTCTCCTGAGCACAAAACAAAGAGCCCCAACGAGTTTGTCCCCAACCTTGTATCCGACACTTTTGGGATTAAACCGACGCAAACGGCAAGCTCGGCATCGCCACCCGACATCAGTGAGGGTCCTCTGAGGGGAACGCATTCCTGCAAACCTTGTGGAACGCCGAGATCAGGAGGAAGGAAACGCTGACCTCGGAGCGCTCATTTATCTCATTCATGTGGAGCTCTCTTTGATCCCAAAATAGCCACAAAGGAACGTTTCTCCTCTTAGCAGAAGGAGTCTGAGCCTCATCCCCGAAGAAGACCTCACCTCTCCTGCTCCATCCTCATCTTCATCGTCTCCTCGTCAGAAACCTGCGTCTCCTCCGTCCTCCACTTGCTGGAGCCTTTGCGGTCCATCTTTTCACCCGGCCGCTCGTCCTTGCGGTGCTTCCCAAACCTGGAATACCCAAAAACACATAGAATTACCAAACTAAAATAACAATAACAAGCTTAGTTTTAGCTGTCGGTCATTCTTCCAGAGCCACAGAGGTTTTCTTGCTGAATGATATTTGTTAAGGGTACCCAATACATAAAATAAAACAAAGTGAAGATAGAAGGGTTTCCCCACTTTTACTGGATAATTTTGCAGATAGGAGGAAGAAGAAGAAGCAGAAGGAGAAGAAGAAGAACCAGAACAAGAAGAAGATGAAGGAGAAGAAGAAGAAGCAGAAGAAGAACCAGAACCAGAAGAAGAAGAAGCAGAAGCAGAAGAAGAAGAAGAAGAACCAGAAGAAGATGAAGATGAAGGAGAAGCAGAAGAAGAACCAGAACCAGAAGATGAAGGAGAAGAAGCAGAAGAAGGAGAAGAAGAACAAGAAGAACAAAAACAAGAAGAAGCAGAACAAGAAGAACAAGAAGAAGCAGAACAAGAACAAGAAGAAGATGAAGGAGAACAAGAAGAACAAGAACAAGGAGAACAAGAAGAAGGAGAAGAAGCAGAACAAGAAGAAGAACAACAAGAAGAAGAAGAACAAGAAGAAAAACAAGAAGAAGAACAAGAAGAAGAACAAGAAGAGTGCAGGTAAACGCTCGTAAAACGTCACAATCAGCTGATCAGACCGATAACGTTCCCTCAACGTTGAGGCCTCAAACCGAGCGTTTGAAAAGTCCTCCTCACGGGTTGAAACCCCATTTCATTGGTTTAAAGTTGGAGGTAATTACATTCATGGGGAGGGAGCGCGGCTTAACGAAACAGGAGCAGAGATATTTCAGCTTGATCGACTCGGCATGAAGCTGCAGCCGTCTGGAGGAACGACTTCGGCACCGGCTCCACAATGAAGAGCCAGATTATTCACACGGAAATTGGTCCGCAGAGAATATCTACTATACTTCTAAAGAGGCCGTGCTGAGAGAAACCAGAGGGGTGCGTGTGTGCTAATGAAAGAGAGAGAGAGAGAGAGAGAGAGAGAGAGGGAGAGAGAGAGAGGGAGGGAGAAAGAGAGAGAGAAAGGGATGAACACGCAGAAGAGAAACCAGAGGGGTGCGTGTGTGCTAATGAAAGAGACAGAAGACAGTGAACATGAGCGAGAGAGAGAGAGAGAGAGAGAGAGAGGGAGGGAGAAAGAGAGAGAGAAAGGGATGAACACGCAGAAGAGAAACCAGAGGGGTGCGTGTGTGCTAATGAAAGAGACAGAAGACAGTGAACATGAGCGAGAGAGAGAGAGAGAGAGAGGGAGAGGGAGGGAGAGAGAGAGATGAAGAGAGAGAGAGAGAGAGAGAGAGGAAGAGAAAGAGGGAGAGGGATGAACACGCACAAGAGAAACTCAATGAATGAAACATTAAGACCGAGAGCTAAACTACGGCGAAGAATACAAAGGCAACCTCAAGAGGTGTGTGTAGACGTGTGTGTGTGTGTGTGTGTGTGTGTGTGTGTGTGTGTGTGTGTGTGTGTGTGTGTGTGTGTGAGGAAGTGTGTGGAAGTGACTGAAGAAGAGACCAGAGTAAAGAGAAAGATCAAAAGAAAGTGCATCAAACGCAAACCAAAGAGGAGTGTGTTCAGGAATTAAAGGAGAAGAGCGCATTGTTTCAGATGTGAGAGAAAGAGAAACTAAAGAAACAGAAGAAAGGGAGTTGAAAACAAGAGGAATCAAGTAAATCAATGAGAAACACAAAGAATTAACAAAACAAGCGAAGAAATATGCTGAAAGAACCCAGTGGTGTGTGTGTGTGTGTGTCGGTGTGAGAGAGTGTGTGAGGAACAAAATGTGGAAAAAATAAAAATAAAAACATGAGAGGTTTGAGGATTACAATGAATGGGACAGTGAAGACATGAAGGATTCTCCATTCAATGAAATCTGAAAGGAGTAATTGTATTTAGCATGAGAAGAAATAATTTTTGTGTGAATCGTAGGCAAAACGATCAAAAAATTTGAAAAGATATTTTTGTAATCTTAAACAGTGAGAGAAACAAACAAATTAAGAAAAACAGATTTTCCCCACAACTTCCCTTAATTAATTGACTTAATTTTCTTCCTAATTGCTGATGTTTATCGTCTGTGTTGAACAGTTTTGTACCGTTAAAGTGCTAAAACATCCTGACTCAGACAAAGGGAATGAATCCAAAGGGAATGGAACCAAAGGGAATGGATCATAAGGGAATGGGTCCAAAGGGAATGGATCCAAAGGGAATAGATCCAAAGGGAATAGATCCAAAGGGACAAGATCCTGCGGCACAGGTTCTGGTCCAGGCTCTGGTCATCTCACACCTAGACTACTGTAACTCCCTCCTGGCGGGTCTACCTGCTGGTGCCATCCGACCTTTGCAGCTCATCCAGAATGCTGCAGCTCGACTGGTCTTCAACCTCCCGAAATTCTCACACACCACTCCGCTCCTCCGCGACCTTCACTGGTTACCGGTGACCGCCCACATCCTCTTCAAACCACTGGTACTGGCGTACCGTGCTACGAACAGATCTGGTCCAGTCTACATCCAGGACATGGTAAAACCTTACACCCCAACTCGTGCGCTCCGCTCGGCTTCTGCCAATCGCCTTGTAGCTCCGTCACTGAGAGCTAAACACTCAACAAAGTCTCGACTGTTCTCTGTCCTGGCTCCTCGATGGTGGAATGAGCTCCCCATTGACATCAGGACAGCAGAAAGTCTCTACATCTTCCGTCGCAAACTAAAAACACATCTTTTCCGACTATATCTTGAATAAAGGATGTAGCACTATAGTAGCATTGAAATGTCTCTTACTGATAGCACTTTGTAGTTGAACTTTTTGTCGAAATTGTACCTTCGTGATTCTTGTTCTGATTCTTGTTGTAAACGGTAGAATGCACTTATTGTAAGTCGCTTTGGATAAAAGCGTCAGCTAAATGACATGTAATGTAATGTAATGTAATCCAAAGAGAATGGAACCAAAGGGAATGGGTCCAAAAGGAATGGATCCAAAGGGAATGATCCAAAGAGAATGAAACCAAAGGGAATGGATCCAAAGGGAATGGATCCTAAGGGAATGGAACCAAAGTAAATGGATCCAAAGGGAATGGATCCTAAGGGTTTGATCCAAAGGGAAAAGATCCAAAGGGAAAGGATCCAAAGGGAATGGATCCAAAGGGAATGGATCAAATCCTCTGACTTGCAGCCCCGTGGACTAAAGCCCCCAAAACCAGAGTGCCAGCAGAACTGCTGAGGATGAACTGCAAGAGCACAGATGCTGCCAGCGGCTCAGCCGCTGGCAGCGCTCATAAAAAAGTGCAAGTCAGACATCAGATGCCGACAGCTGAACCGGGATCTCCATCATCACATTGTGGGAAAACTTTTTATCCAATGACAGAAATTAAATAAACCTTTTCCACTTCTAAAAAGACAACTTTTTGAAGGAGAGTTGGCATTCTAGACATTCTAGGAGGTTTTGTACTTGGCCATCGACATAGAAGAAGAAGAAGACGAAGACGAAGAAGACGAAGACGAAGACGAAGACGAAGAAGAAGAAGAAGAAGAAGAAGAAGAAGAAGAAGAAATTATAGTGAGACGGGGGATCGAACCGTCTACCTTGTGGTTTTAGGACAACACCTCTCCTCATGAGCTACTGCTGCCCCCGATACTGTAGCCAATTAATAGTTGAGTTGTGACCAAAGACGTGTCCAATTGGAGGTCGGCGGCACATTTGAAGACAATTTGTGCGATCACTGTGACCTTGACCTTCAACCATCAATTTCTAATAAGTTTGGTCCTTGAGTCCATGTGGACACATTGGATCCGAAGAAATTCTCTTCCGGGGGGAATGGTCGCCAGCCCAGAGGCCTTATCACACATCAAAAAAAACAATAAACAACCCCAATCCCAAGTTCCCGAATGCATCGGCGGTGACCCCAAAGGCTTCTGGGACGAGGCGCGCCAACGGGGCGCCGAGCTGCTCCCGTGTTTCCAAAAGACAAACTGAGGAGAAACCGAGAGCGACGGGAACGAGGAGGAGGAACCGCGGTGGAGATGGAGCGGGCCGGGAGACCACGGCCCATTACCTGATTAATTTAACCGAAGAGCTGGGAGTGACGGCTCGCTGCTAATGCTAAGAGCGGGAGTGATCCATCACGGCGGGGGACGGTTGACACCCTCTCTCTCCACACCACTAACTTTCATTAACGGCCTCTTAAAGACGGCCTGGCTCTCCGTGTCACGCACACACCCACAAACACCGAGGCACGAAGATTTATGACCGAGAGGGAAAACTTGGAGAGGAGGCCTGAGTATTAACCATGACACGGGGGTCCTTTAATGATCTTATATTGCAGGCACAGTTACGCCCGCCTCCTCGTCTCGTGACGCCAACGGCATCGATAAAAAGGCGTCGTCGGGTTTCTTTGAGGTTTGAAAAGACAACTTGAAAATGTCAGAGATTCAGCGGATTCTATTCAGCAGACACTGTGTGTGTCACTGCTAATCCTGCCAAAGAAAAAGTGAGAAGGGTTTCGGGCGGCATTTTGAATAAAGCAGCACCGCCGAAATGTCACGGGGCAGTCGGTAAATCAGAGCGGCGGATTTGGGGATTTAGGACGAAGTCGAGAATTAATGTCCTGAAAATATTAGTGCAGCATGAAGGCATTTAGGAAAATGTCAAAAATGGTGGCTCCTACCTCCATTCATGTGGCACACAGTATCACAAAATCATTGCTCGGGGAAAAATTATAATAATTCACTTAATTTTTACTTTATTTGCCTATTGGATGACAGAATATCTTATAAAGTTCCCTTTAAAAAAAAAAAAAAAAAAAAACATACTGTGTGTTGACATGATTGTTTTATGTGTCGACGCTACCATATAGCGTAACAATACGCTAACGCTGTGCTAACATTGTCATCCAGCTAAAGGGGCGGGGCTAGGCCGAACCTCGCCATCGGAATCATGGCGGTCCAACTGAGTCTGACTGTGTGAAACGGGCCAAGCTTTAGCTGACGCTCCACCACAAGTATCCCTCTGATGAGAGTGACGGCCTCATCGAGCCGCCACTCAAGTCCTAATTTGTAGACACAGCTGGGACTCGACATTGTGAGCGCTTTGTTGTTTCTCTTCATGCTCTGTGCTGGTGCCCTGAACACAGCATGACGTCTGAATGTCACGCCATCCATGACTAACCTTGACAACAACAAAAAAACACTAATAAATAATAATTATAATAGAATTATCCAAGTGTGTGTGAAATTGTCAGAATTAGCATATTCATATTTGGTTCATGGGCCAAAACGTGTTTCGTGTCTCGTCATAGTATCTCGTCATAGCATCTCTCGTCATAGCATCTCTCCATAGTATCTCGTCATAGTATCGCGGCTGTCGGCGAGCGCGTGAGTTTCAGAGAACTCCCATCGGCAGACTGCTAGGACGGTCAGAAAAGCTTTGCAGGACTCCCTAAGGCAGCTCATGACGCGTGACACAGCGTGAGCCTTTTCCATGTTCTGGCTTGTTCACGACCAGAACACACACACACACACACACACACACACACACACACACACACACACACACACACACACACACACACACACACACACACACACACACACACACACACACACACACACACACACACACACACACACACACACACACACACACACACACACACACACACACACACACACACACACACACACACACACACACACACACACACTACAACCACTGCAAAAATTAGCGCAGCCCTCGAATTTCTGGGCACCGACCGTCTTTGCCAGTGCCAAGGCCACAGACTGAGAGAGAGAGAGAGAGAGTGAGAGAGAGAAAGAGAGAGAGAGCTGGGGGGGTGGGGAGAGGGAGAGAGAGAGAGCTAGGGGGGGTGGGGAGAGAGAGAGAGAGAGTGATACAGAGTTGGCAAGCTGCTCTGTTGGCAGTGGTTGATGGTAATGAGGCTTTGATTGGGACTGAGTGTGAGGCCTTCGAGACATGAGAGGGTCAGGCAGTGGCAGCTCTGTTGATCTCACACACACACACACACTCCTGACTTCTACAGACCTCCCACTCCTGATCCACCCCCTCCTACACGCAAAGACACACTGTACACAACAAGTACAAGATCCCTGACACTGTCGCACACCCCACACACACACACACACACACACACACTAAAGCACGACACTCGTTGAGCTCTTGACGTTCTGAAAGCCACTCGGGGATCTAACTTGCTAGCGCTCTTTCATGCGCTTTAAAATAAATAATAACAACAGTGAGGCTGCTCTCAACTCCTCC
The DNA here is from genome assembly GCA_023566465.1 of Cottus gobio. Lineage (NCBI taxonomy): Eukaryota > Metazoa > Chordata > Actinopteri > Perciformes > Cottidae > Cottus > Cottus gobio. Next base: position 2,812,482 of record CM042230.1, on the reverse strand, counting down.
GCCCTCTGTTTTGGGCCGACACACACACACACACACACACACACACACACACACACACACACACACACACACACACACACACACACACACACACACACACACACACACACACACACACACACACACACACACACACACACACACACACACACACACACACACACACACACACACACACACACACACACACACACACACACGTTGACACCGAGTGAAACATGTAAATTCTGCTCAACTTTTATTTATTTTATTCCTTTTTGCTCACTGCCGAGGTGTTTGCTCACCTGCAGCTCCCCCATATCACCTGTCAATCAGACAAAGTGGGTGTCACACACCGGCGTAAGAGGCACTACTGTGCCTTTCAAAAAAAGTAAAGTATCCGTTCAAAGCTAAATTAATTTAAATGAGGCATGTAGGATCACATGTTTCACACTTTTAAGCTTTGTTTTGGTTGCTTTTTATGAAGGAAGTGTTCGTCACACATGATGCGTTTAAGGGCCGTCGGAAAGATGAAACTAACGACAATGACGTCCTTGAAAAACATTCTTCTTAATCCCTCTGCCGGGGTTTGAGGTTCAGAGGGTTAAGGAAGAAGGATGCACAGAAATAATATTAATCTTTCAACATCAAACTGATCAACGCATGAACTAAGTATTCCTAGAAGGGAATTGAACGAACGTCTTTGAAGCTCTCGTGAACTCAGACGAACCACAAGCAGTGAAGTACCACCTTTGTGGATTCCTCGTTGCGTATGCGATATGAACTGGAGTCGTGCAGATGGGTCGGACACATCTCGCCCAGCTGTCCTCTGCCAGTGAACGCTGGGCGCCGACCAAACGGGGCAGTCAGATGGGCTTTTAATGGAGGACAGCCGATGCGGCCAATATTGAGCCAATCAGAGCGCCATAACGCTGGAGGACCAAATTATGAGCGTGGACTTGTGTCTAAACTGAGGGGCCTGTGGGGTGTGTGAGCATGTGTGTGTGTGCAGTCTGTGACCTTCGTAGCACCCTCCTGTGTGCGTGCGAGTACAATAAATATATATTTATGTGTGTTCCCTTCTAATTATTCCCGCGTGTGTCTGAGCAGGGGTTTGCAGTATTTGTGCATCCCACTGATTGCTCCATCGTGTGTGTGTGTGTGTGTGTGTGTGGCCATGACTGCCTTCCATAGGTCTTTTTAGAAGTAAGCTGGTGACATTTGAAGCGATCCCACCTGTTTGACACAGAGCTCTGCTGGCTTCAAGCCCCGCCCCCAAACCTCTCAATCTGAGTGGCCCACTAAGTGTCTTTCGTTGACCTTTTATTCTCCAAAATGCACATGAATGCAGGATTATGACAATTGATGTCACAAAACATGATGAATAAAACAGCAGCGAGCAGTTTGGAGGCACATTTTAGAATTTTATACATTTTATAAAAATCATCATATGGCTTCTTTGTATTTCCTCAAACTAGGGCGAGAACAAATTTATTTTTTATTTTATTTCAAAGCTTCTATTGAGTTTTTCTACTGAATGCTGGCGTCATATTTTATGTCATCCATGAGTGCCACACTGCTCTATATGTGAGTTTGAGAGGAGAGGGGGGGGCTTCTAGAGAGGGAGGGGCTTCTAGGGAGGGAGGGGCTTCAAACTCTTCAGTGCAGCCCTGAAAGCATTTTCTTTTTCTGCAGCTTTCCAGTTGTCCACGAAGATATTTCTGTCTGCTGATGAGGACTGAAAAGACCCATAAAAAGCTAGTGGACCTTGAGTGGAGAATATTTTATTAAAATGCCATTTTCAGGGTCAAGAATAAAAACGTTGACGCTCTAATAGGACATTAAATAAGTTTAATCCACATGCATTGTGACATCTCACTGCTGGGCGCCTCCTCCAGCTCTCTTGATCCATCTCTCCTTCCCTTACAAGGTATTACTCATCATCAGTCTCCAAACTGGTCCTCCCTTCTTTTATTCCCCCCCATCTCTCTCTCTCTCCATCTCTGTGGACCTCATTACCTTCCTCACTCAGAGAAGAGTCACTGTTTTCCCTTCCCTGTCGCGGCCACTTTGGCTAATATGATATACGGCTGTATTACTGGCTGGCCCCGGAGGCCTCCCAACCAATCGGAAAGGAGGGAGGACGGACCAAACGACCTGGATGCCAAAAGGTAATGGGCATAGAGAAAGGGGAGGGAATGTGTGGACTTCCCACTAATGGGATGTGTCTGTGTGGAGAATGCCTGTCAGCTGGGCTAGGCGGGATCGTTTGGCAGGTAAAAGGCTGCAGAGACGGAATTAATAACGGGAAAATAAACCACGAAGGTCAAGTTGTCTGGCGGCTAATTAGTGTTTCCTGCACAGCCGGTCCCGTTCATCCGAGTCCCTCAGAATACTGCAGGTTGTCCACGTGTTGACGGACGAACCCATCTGGTAGTGTAAGGCCTTTAAGGCCCCTGTTTCTCCCCCCCATAGAAGCTAAACTCTTAGAATGCATCAGCTATCTGCGCGAGATATTGATCAGCGCGTGACGTACCGGAGCACTGGCATCAAACCGGCATTTTTTTCAATGACTTTTCCAGGCCTGGAAATAACCATTTTAAAATTCCATGACTTTTCCAGGTTTTCCATGACCGTATGAACCCTGCAATGTACTTACTTACTGCAGAGGAGACTCTACTACACCTTGAATGACCCGTTTGTGTAAATTCGAAATGCAGTTAAAGTCTTGGCATATTCCTTCACGAATGTAATTAAACTGATTATCTGATAGAAGGGACTATAAGAGAGATATAAGGTACTAGAAGAGAGATAGAAGGTACTAGACGAGAGATAGAAGAGAGATAGAAGGTACTAGAAGAGAGATAGAAGGTACTAGACGAGAGATAGAAGAGAGATAGAAGGTACTAGAAGAGAGATAGAAGGTACTAGACGAGATATAGAATGTACTAGAAGAGAGATAGAAGGTACTAGACGAGAGATAGAAGGGACTAGAAGAGAGATAGAATGTACTAGATGAGAGATAGAAGGGACTAGAAGAGAGATATAAGGGACTAGAAGAGAGATAGAAGGTACTAGAAGAGACTAGAAGTGAGATAGAAGGGACTAGAAGAGAGATAGAAGGTACTAGAAGAGACTAGAAGTGAGATAGAAGGGGCTAGAAGAGAGATAGAAGGGACTAGAAGAGACTAGAAGAGAGATAGAAGGTACTAGAAGAGACTAGAAGAGAGATAGAAGTGAGATAGAAGGGACTAGAAGAGACTAGAAGAGAGATAGAAGGGACTAGAAGACACTTTTCCGAGGGCTTATCTTGGGACCGGCTGGTTCGGGTCTTACCTGAACATGTCCCCGAGTCCCTTCAGCATGCCCTTCTTGGCTTTCCCCTTCTCCTTCCCTCCCTCCTGCTGCTTCTTCTTCTCCTTCCCTCCCTTGTCTTTGTCCTTCTTCTTCTCCTCTTTGGTGCGATTGGTGCCGTTGACCAGGGGCTTTTCGGCACCGCCGGTCAGCGGCGTCTGGTCGGCCACCGTGGACACCGAGTCTCTCCCCGACCGGGAACTCTCTTCCGTGTCCTCCTCCACTGGAGAGAGAGAGTGAGAGTGAGAGTGAGAGTGAGAGTGAGAGAGAGAGAGAGAGAGAGAGAGAGAGAGAGAGAGAGAGAGAGAGAGAGAGAGGACATGAAAACAGTTGGGAACACAGAAGAAGAAGAAGTGTGGGGGAGGGAGGGGGAGAACATGGTGTTTTAACCATGTTCTCACATACATGAAAATCCATAAACCTCATAAAAGAAAATCTATAAGTCTCCTAAATGTGCTATGATGTCACTTAAGTGCAAAAGAGGCACTTTTAATAATTACATATAACGGATAGTAATCTTTAGAGTCCATTAGACACCATCGTATAAAATGAGTGAAATTACCATTTGATGGTATTAGGGAATATTACGCCAGCTAAATATGAGATTAACGTCAGAAAGGAGACATCGGATTATTTGGGTTATAAAAAGGATATTACTCTGAAAGAGGTTTCTTTTGTGGTACCAAAGATTAGAAAACATCAGCGATTCTTATTTAATTCTATGACATTTGAATGGTAAATGGCTTTGGCTATTTTGTGATCTTACATTGCGAAATAAAATTGCTGGGTAAGAACTCTCAACTGTACGTGGCGCTTGGAAATTATGCTTTTTGAATTGTGGTACCGATGGAAATAATTATTTTAATACACTTTTTATATTGTGTCACATTTCAGCTTTTTAAGTAGAATTAAATGAATAAAAATCAAAATGTAACCTCAAAAGTAAGCATTAAAGGTCCAAGTATAAAGGATTTAGTGGTGCAACTAACTGGACTCCTTAGTATAGAAAATAAAGGAAAAACAGAATATATATATATTTCCCCCAACGAGACGCTCGTCTGTCTCTGAACGCCTGATTTCCACGGTGTGCCTCTGGACTTCTAATCCAGTGGATAGTCACGTCCTGAGTCAGTAGTATAGGCCACACGCTGCGATGCAACCAGCTGCCAGACATTAGCCACCCCCATGCACAAGTATGGAAGCCACATCTCAGGTTTAGTCGCGTTAGTGACTCAAATGCAACACCATCGCACACTTTGATCAGTCAGACATGCTGCCGGAGGCAAAGAGTGAACGAGGTCGAAGTTGCTGACGGGACTCCCAGGCGATGGACACGGCCGCTTGGGCATCGAACCTGCGCTCCTTCAGAAACAGGGCTTTCTGGTTGCAAAATGGTGGACATCTTACGTGTCTCCATGCCCTCGTCGTCTTCCTCCGTGGGGACCGGCCGGTCGTAGGATTTGTCGATGGCCGCTCTGAAGCTCTCGTTGCAGCCCCGCCCCCTGATGATGCGAGGGCGTGGCCTGTGGAAGGGGTGGTCCCCGTTGAGGGTCACCTCCGCCACGGCCGTCTGGAGGCTCTCGAGCGAGCTGGACTTCTTCAGGCCGAGCGACGGTCCCACGTCCTTCGTGGAAGAACCTGAAGATACAGAGGCACGCGCTGGTGAGTAAACCAAGTCACCATCAATACACTAATAATACAGTATTCTATCGTTTTGTATACAGTACTGTAGTTTTTTGTGGTGGATTCTGGGATTTATTTCTACAAGCCTCAAGGTGAACAAAGAATCATCCTCTAACTTTTCAGTTTGTACATCATTATTGATTTAAAATTGTAAATAAAAAAAATGCAGAAAAGTTACTTAAATGACAAAACAGAAGTACGTGGGTTTGATGCCCAAACAGAACCAGATATGTGACTGTGTCCAGCACCCTGCAGTAGTCACGTCCTGCAGGACTGTTAAACCCAATGTGGGAGGAGCTTCAGACTGACGATCGGAAACAACCTCGCAATGAGGGTTTGGATCCCATTTGCAAAACTTGCATTCTGCAGGTTTTTTGGGGCGCTTTTCAGATTTTCTAAAATCAATCTTGATGCAATCTGAACGTGTCAAAAAAAAAAAATAGAAATGGGAGCCGTACCCACTTTAGCCTCGGTGGAGCGTCTCAGCTCGATGAGTAAAGATGAAACACCTGTTCTACCTGAACAGGCCTCCACCTCAGAGGACCGATAAGCCGCTCTGACAACAGCACACCATATTTAAACCAAGACGGAGCTGATCGATCGTGTGTGTGTGTGTGTGACTGGCGACAAAATCAATTACGAGACGTGGCCCCGAATGAAAATAACCATCAGCAAAATAGGAGAAACATGACAGTTTAATTAAACTAAGACTATTTGCAGGGCATAATTCGAGCTCCCATATGGCTCCCTTCAGCGCGTGGGGAGGATAATGCATGTAGAGAAGGGGAGCGAGGAGACACGGAGGTAAACGGAGGAGTCGTAATCTCTCGGGTGGTGTCACTTTGTGGCTGCTGGAGCAGATGGCTGCAGAGCACACGAGGCCTGATGCTTTAACACGAGGGGACGAAGGAAGGGAAGGAGTGAGGAAGGAGGAACGAGGGGTGAGGAAGGAGTGAGGAAGGAGGGGTGAGGGGTGAGGAACATAAACGTCAAAGAGAAACCGCGACTGTTTCAGGAACTTTCATTAAAAACTCGATATTGGCGACACTTTTTCGTGGATTTGCATCCTCAGGGAACTATTTTAGTCACATTGCGCTCATGCATTGTTGTGTGATTTCAATTATCGCTCTAAGCATAATGTACTCTTCTTTAAACAATTAGGATTAATATATAATTAAATATAGTCAAAGGAGTGTTGTAAAATAACCTCAAACAAGCAAGTCTGGAAGTGGACTAAAAAAAAAAGCTTGTTTACACTGAAAATAAATAAAAAGATAAAAATAGAAATGCTAAACTGAATGAATGCAGCGTGCACAAGATTTTTACGGTGCACACCCACTGTATTTTACGGCTCCATTCACTAAAGTCACCCTTCAGCTGCAGATCTGACAAACTACTAAACTACTACAATATAACTAATAAAATATCATCTTCTTCAGAGACTTTCCAACAACCTGGTGATGAAACATCGTCCTCGTCTCGGCCTCACTGCCCTCACAATACGTACAGAAGTGTTTTTATACATAAAACACACGGCTCACGTAGTGTCTGACAGAAATTAAAGGATTATTTCCAGTCTGGCGACCAGTCAGGCCGCTGTGAGTAATCTGAGCCGCTGTGTTTGCACAGAGCGACACTCAGATAATCACCATCCCCAAAAAGAGTTAAGCAGCGCCCGACCACAAAGCTCCGTTAGCTGCTACACAGCGATTAGCTTCCCGCTAACATGTACAGAGGATCGATATTCACGAGGGGGACAGAAATACATGCTGGGTTGTTAGTCGTCACATGACGTTGCAAAAGTTGAATTAGCGCTTGATTTTTAAGATATATGTTCAGGCTTTTTCCTGCAGTTTGACTTTCCAACGGGGAACTAAAGCTCTCATCTGCGCTATCGTCTAAGCTACAAGACTTTTGACAAAAACCCTCAGAGCTCGGGCGTCGCCGCTCTGGTTTGTGTTGTCGTGTGGTTTGTGAGTCTGTAGTCACTGAACAGTAACGCTCCCTCAAGTTCTCCCTCAAAAAGGAGTCTGGTGGCTTTGAGGAGAAAACTTAATAAAGGAGCTCAAATATATCCTGCATTTAAACTGGTATCGATTTATTTTACTGGAGCTGAGCCTCGTTTTTAGTGTCTGAGACAGCTGTACTTTAACATGTACTTTAACCTGTACATTAACCCGTACATTAACTTGTACTTCTACCTGCTACTGTCGTGATACACTGAGTACCTTATACCACTTTACTCCCAAACCATTCCAGCCTAAATACATTTAATTACATTTGACGCATGAAAGCAGCAGAGCTGTTGAGCTGATTGAATAAAACTGTGGAAATGAACATTATGCAGCATTATTCAATAAGGGCCATTACAGTGCCGGTACTTCTCCTTTGCAGGATGAATTATGGCGTCTAAGTCAGAAAAGCACTAAATGTGACGGGATAATAAAATATTGTGCGGTATAACATCATAAAACAGCAGCTTTCTGAAGGAATCTCCTGGGAAAAGGTCAAATACCACTTTATACCCTCAGATGAGCAGCTTGAGAAGAAAGGAAAGAAAAGGTGATGGTGATGAAAGCGAGCGCTCCACCTGCTCGGGGCCTTACCTGCGTGGGTCGAGGGTCGAGGGGTGAGGTTAATCTCGTCGGCTACTGTTAAAAAAAAAGGAAAGGGCGAGGAGGAGAAGAAGAAGGGGAGGGGTGCAAACATTTGGGGGTGGAGTTAGTGCAACGTGACATTCCACATGCGGCATCACACACACGGCTCAAATTAGCATCGGACGCCATGCGAGAGGAGGAGGCGGAGTCAGACGGGGGGGAGGGGGGGTGAAAAGAGGGTTTGAGGATAGCAATCAGACGTGTTGTTGATATCAACATGGCGTCTGCTCGGGGAGATTAGGGCTGATTACGGAGCAATCAGCTGCGTTTTGGGAGGCCACCTCAAGGTGGATCGACGAGGCGAAGTCCTTGACTTTGGCGGGAAAAAGGGGGTGGAATACATTGAAATAGAGGGGGGGAGGGAGGGAGGGGGGAGGGGCATGCAGAGAGAAACGCAGGAAATCAGATCTTGTTTGGAAAAGGGTTTACGAAGTAGCCGAGGCTCGTTAAAGCCTCAAACGCTAAGATAACCCGACATCTCATATTCTGAGCTCTAATCCCCACTATCATATCTCAGCCTCTTATACCCGGTGTGGATATGCCTTCGTTCATAAAGGACACATCTGCTCTTCGTACCACGTGGACTTTGGTTCTGGTTCTGGATGCTGTACCTAGATCCATGCTCTTGGACTTGCGCGTCTTGAGGATGTCGAGCTGCGAGGCGTCTCCGAACTGCTTGGTGCGCTTCTCCGACATGCTCTGGCGGCCGAAGCCTTCCCTTTGGAAGCTGCCGTCAGGGTCACTTTCATCTGGGTTCATGGAGCTGGAGGGGGGAGGAGGGGGGGGGTAAGATAACATTGACTCTGACTGTTGTTAAGGACAAGAACAGATGAATGGTAGAGATAACTGATATTTTAAGTTGATTCAACTAAATCAAAGAGACACTACAGGAGGAAGAGAAAGAAAAAAGATGGAATGGAGGCAAAAGTGAAACATGTTTTTTTTATTTCAAAGACCTTCTTCAATCTCTAGAAAATAATTAGGAGAGCTGGAAAAGTGGAAGAACGTGAGCGGCTGGCAGAGAAATAAAGAGGCAGAAAAAGATGGAGGAAGAAGAAGAAAAAGATGGAAGAAAAAAATGGAAGAAGAAGAAAAAGATGGAGGAAGAAGAAGAAGAAAAACATGGAGGAAGAAGAAGAAAACAATTGAGGAAGAAGAAAAAGATGGAGGAAGAAGAAGAAGAAAAAGATGGAAGAAGAAG